>MU105791.1:35096-53149 GCA_012274485.2 Sinapis alba | reverse complement strand
TGATCTAGATTCACTGAGTAAACTAGTTGCTCATGACTCATTGTGTGTGCAGGTAACCCTTAGGCGGGAGACTTACTCTTTTGGACGGAAGGAACGGCCAACCAGCGGTAGTATTTTGTTGTCCTTGCAACGAACCTTTTGTTGTATATTTACTGTAAAATGTTGTTGGGCAATAGGCCGTAGGGTAAAACTATAACGCTTTGTAAAATGTTTAAAGTAAATAAATAATGTATAAATGAATGTTTATAAATCACGAGTTCTCATATAATATTAGTCCTTATCCGGGACGAACTAACTATCGGGTATTGCTTGGTCGGGTTGAAAAGCCTAGAGTGATATCCGATAGGAGCGTTGGTGTTCTTTGGTTGTTGGTCTAAGGTGATCGGTTGTATTCCGAGAACCTCGGGTCGACCATCGGGGAACATCGACCGTGTCACTTCTGGTCATCTACGATCGGGGTGTCACAAAGGTGGTATCAGAGCATTGTTATACGATGCTAGAATGGGACTTGTTTCAAATATTGTTCGAGTCAAAAATAAAAGTGTCGCAAGGATAATTAGGACATGTTGGTTTGTTTCTTCTTATAGAAATAGATAAAACTGGGTAGAAACTTACCATAATCTTTTGTTGCAGATGCCACCGAGACGAGCACGACGTGGTGGAGCTTATCGACCGATACATATTCCATCATCTCCAGACTCTTCACCACCAGTTACTCCGGCACCACCTTCGACTCCTAGCTTTGAGGCTACACCGTCTGGCACTAGCATTGAGTCTGATCCATCTGAGGGATCATATGTTGGTGCTCCAGTTCAGATGCCGATGCCTATATTACCAGATCCGTATTATACGGACATCGAGGTCGATGTAGTACATGATAGTCCGATACATGGAGATCATCCCGCTGCACCTGCATCTCCAGCTGCTCATGTTCCTCCAGCTCATGCCGCACCCATTCCGGCAGCACAACCTGAACCAGCGCCAACTGATCCAGCTATAGTGGCACTTCTAGAACTGATGGCTGAGATGGTAAACTTGCAACATCAATCACTGAATGCACAACGTGCTCAGCCAGCTCTGGTGCCTACCACTTCTCACCCGGACTTCCTAAAGATAGTCATGATTATGAAGAACATGGGGACGAAGCATTACCAGGGAGGGACTGATCCCTTTGAAGCTGATGCATGGCTGCACAACCTCGAGCAGAACTTTGCTGCAACCCGTTGTCCGGTAGGATTCAAGAAGGACGTGGCTGTTTACTATCTGGAGAAGGACGCCATCCATTGGTGGTTATGTGTGGAGAGGAGCTTTGGATATTTCGAGCTGACTTGGGATGACTTCCGTACTGCATTCACTCGGAAGTATTTTCCACCGGAGGCAAAAGACAGATTGGAGATCAAGTTTATGGAGCTAGTTCAGGGTGGTTTATCAGTTCGGAGGTACGAGGCAGAGTTAACCCGTCTCAGGCAGTATGTACACTATGGACAGGAAGATGAGATGATGATTATTCGAAAGTTCCTTCGGGGACTCAGCCCGGATATCAGGAGCAGACTTGAGGCTTGCTGATCTTGTTGAGCGTGCGGGAGCGTGCGGTGAATGTTGAGGAAGCCATTGCTGCGGAGAGAGCTTATGCCAGCCATTCTGCACCACCAAGACGTCCCTCTGTTCCATTCCAGCGTCAGCCATCTTCGGTTTTGCAGAGAGGACGAGGAGGTAGAGTTTTTTCGGGGAGGTCGTTCTGGAGGACCCAGACCTAAAACCCCGACTTGTTTCAGTTGTGACCAGCTGGGCCATGTGAGGCGAGATTGTCCAACCATGGGACAGTTCCGACCAGCGGTACCATCTCACATCACTTGCTTCACATGTGGAGAGCGAGGACATTACGCGACATCCTGTCCACGCACCCATACTGTTCAGCATGTTGTTCCGGGTGTTCCGCCAGTTGGACACGTTAACCCACCCTTAACCTTACCCCCAGCTAAGCGTCAAGCCACTGCTGGTAGGGCTTACGCTTTAGAATTACCAGGACCATCCGGACCGCCAAAGGGTCCGATCTCAGGTTTGATTCCTTATCCAACTGAGTGTTGCATAATTTATAAATAAATATAAATATATATAGATAATAAATGATTGGTGCATTAGTAATAAAAATTATTATAAAGTGATTGACTAAATAATTGATAGTAAAGTCAAATATTGTCAGGGACTTTGCTTGTGGGCAGAGTATCCGCCCATATCCTGTTTGATTCGGGAGCAACACATAGTTTTGTAGCTCTCGAAGTTGCATCCAGATTTGATGGAGGATTCACTAAGGTGGATTTGACCATTCATGTTCTAACTCTCGGAGATCAAGTTCTGGAAACTGAAGGTTGTATTCTAAGAGTACCAATCATTATCCAAGAGATGGTTTTTCCGGCCCATTTGTTAGTACTTCCTTTAGAACGGTACGAGGTAATCCTAGGAATGGATTGGCTGTCTAGCTATCAAGCTCATCTGGATTGTGGTCGAGGGAAGATTATCTTTGAAAGAGATACCCAACCCCTTTTATCTTACCACTGCATAATACCAAGTGTTGGAGTGTCACTAGTATCAGCCTTAAGAGTCAAAAACGTTTTGGAGAAAGGTGAAGAAGTATACCTAGTTACCTTAATTGCTGGACCAGTAGAAGATGAGAAAGAACAGAATTTAGAAGACATTCCAGTAGCTAGAGAATATGAAGATGTATTCAAGGCCCTAGAAGGTTTGCCACCATCTAGGAGTAACCCCTTTACCATAACCTTAGAACCTGGATTTGCCGCGATAGCAAAGGCACCCTACCGAATGGCACCAGCAGAACTTGCAGAGTTGAAGCAACATTTAGCTGATTTGTTGGAGAAGGGTTTCATTAGTCCTAGTTCATCACCGTGGGGAGCATCTGTGTTGTTTGTGAAGAAGAAAGATGGAAGCATGCGGTTATGTATTGATTATCGGGGAATCAACAACGTGACCATCAAGGATAAGTATCCACTTCCAAGAATTGATGAGCTGTTAGACCAATTACAAGGCGCAAGTTGGTTTTCAAAGATTGATCGAGCTTCTGGTTATCATCAAATTCCGATTTCTGAAACCGACATCATGAAGACCGCCTTTAGAACCCGCTATGGACACTTTGAGTTTGTAGTAATGCCCTTTGGTCTTACCAATGCCCCGGCTGCATTTATGCGTCTGATGAATGACGTATTTCGGGATTACCTGGATGAGTTTGTTATCATCTTCATCGATGACATCCTCATATATTCCCGAAGTGCGGAAGAACACGGGAGGCATCTACGACTAGTTCTTGAGCGCTTACGAGATCAAAAGCTTTTTGCAAAGCTTAGTAAGTGTCGTTTCTGGAAAAGAGAAGTTGGCTTCTTAGGACATTGAGTGTCAGAACAAGGAGTTGCCGTTGATACAGAAAAGATATCTACTATTAAAGATTGGCCTCGCCCGACTTCTGTTACCGAGATTCGGAGTTTTCTTGGTTTGGCCGGCTATTACAGAAAGTTTGTTCAAGGGTTTGTAAGTATATCAAAGCCACTGACTCGTCTGGCCGGTAAAGGTGTTGCTTATGAATGGAGTTCAGAAACATAAGAAGCATTCAATAAGTTGAAGGAAGCTTTGACGTCTGCACCTATCTTAGCTTTACCTAAGCCTAACCATCCATACATTGTGTATACAAATACATCTCATGTGGGATTAGGTTGTGTGCTGATGCAGGACAATAAGGTAATCGCCTATGCATCAAGACAACTAAGAAAACATGAAGTGAACTATCCAACGCATGATCTTGAGATGGCCACAGTAGTGTTTGCTCTTCGAATTTGGTGATCATATCTATATGGAGAAAGGATCCAAGTGTTCACCGACCACAAAAGCCTTAAGTATCTTTTCACTCAACCTGATTTGAACCTAAGGCAAAGGCGATGGATGGAATTCGTAGCCGACTATGACATGCAGATCCTATATCATCCTGGAAAGGCAAATGTTGTTTCTGATGCTTTGAGCAGAAGGAAAGTCGATGTGGATGTTGAAAAGGAAATCCAGAACCTTGAAGCAGAATTCAAGATGATTAGTTTAGCTGCCTTGGAAGGAGAGGAAGGAGAACCTCTAGGATTAGAAGCAGTGAGCCAAGCCGGATTACTTGCTCGTATCCGAGAATGTCAATTGAGAGATGTGAACCTGAAGAAGATACGAGAGAAGTTGAACGACGGAAACTTTGGAGGATATCAAGTTGCAAGCGATGGAACTTTGTTACTCAATGGTCGAGTAACCGTTCCGAAAGGAGAAGGACTACGAGATGAGATTCTAAGGACTGCACACCATTCTCTCTTAAGCATTCATCCCGGAAGCACCAAGATGTATCGAGATATCAGACGGTATTATCACTGGTCAGGGATAAAGAGAGATGTTGCCATATGGGTTTCTCAGTGTCAGACTTGCCAACGGATAAAGGCTGAACATCAACTTCCAAGTGGCTTACTCCAAAGCCTACCTATCCCTCAATGGAAATGGGATGCAGTGGCGATGGACTTTATTTCTGGGTTACCTCGAGCACCAGGTCGAGGGAATGATGCAGTTTGGGTAATTGTTTCTCTTCCTGAAAAGTGTCAAGCCACACCCAAAAATTTAGTTGAGACTGCTAAAAACATAATACATAAACTTCACGTAATCATGTATATTCAGGGTTTTTAACATTAGGCTAGCTATATAAATTATTATCCGACTCCACAATTAGTAACCAAATAAGTTGTTTAAGGTGAGACTAGTTATATAGATTAATATTTGGTTTCATAATTTTTTTAAGAGAAATATTCTAGGATATTTCTAATTTTTTTTTGGTCACAAATATAGTTTTCAAGGATCAAAATGTTTTATTAAAGAGGTAAATATACACTTATACTCCTAGGGTTAACTAATATAGATTTAGAGTTTAGAGTTAAGGGGTGAGATTTTGGGATTTAGGTTTAATTTTTTTTTAATATAAAAAGTTAATAATGAAAAATAAAAAAAAATAAAAAATTTATAAATAGTTTTAAAAAAAAAATCAAATTTCAAAAGAAAAAGTAAAAAAAATGATTTTTTTTTGGAAATTTTTTTAATAAAAAATTCGAAATTGAAAACATATAATTCGTAACTATAATTATTTTTTATTTATATTTATATATCTAGGATATATGAATTTTGCTTCTTTATTAAAACAATCTAGTTATTCTTCTTTTTGGGAGCTCTTTTTAAGACAATAACTTAAAATTGTTTATTTAAGAGAATTAAATTTTTTTTTAACCTCAAATTTTTTTCTAACGTGAGACTAGCACAATACTTCGATAAACGTCTTCCTCGGCCATACAAGTGGTGTAATCTCCCAAAATATTGGTGTCTCTACATAATCACTTTATGGGACATATGCACATGTTAAAAAAATTATTAAAATTTTAATGGACAAGTTCTAATGAATGTATAATAAGGCTTCGCCTAACTGAACATATAAATTTGTGTGTTTGGACCTTGTTTATCCTGAAAACCGTTGATCACTTTTCACAATTAAAATAATAGATGTCACATTTATTATCTGCTATGTAATTTGTTATCTGAATATCAAACCAACATTAACAATATTATCAGAATGTAACATTATCCAGTTTATCTGCTGTTGTTATAGGGTTCATGTTTTGAGATTTTTTTTTTGGGTTTAGAGTTCATTGTTTAGAAATAGAATTTAGGTTTTGCTTCTAAAGATTTAAGATTTAGTGTTTCAGATTTAGGATTAAGCATTTCAGTTTAGGATTTAAGATTCTGAGTTAGAGTTTTCAGATTTAGAATTAGTGTTAATATTTATAATATTGTACCATGTCTATAAGTGATTATAATATGCCATGTCCATTAGTGGTTGCAAATTTTGATATCCAGATTATGAAAATGTATCTGGATAGGTGTTGAGTTCTCCAGATTTTCTCAAAGGAGTATAGCAGGGCCGTCTCATATTATTTTTGGACCTTATTCAAAAAATATTAATGATATATTTAACAAAATAATAAAGTAATTTTAAAAGTTTATATATTTATTTGAGTATATATATTTGACATTTTTTTTTGAAAATATAAATTTTAAATTTAATCATATGTCTAAAAATTTAAAGTATTATATCATAATTTTTATATTTATGTTTAAATTTTTTGATTTTTTTAATATTTTGATTTGGACCATGTTCGACCACTCTACTTGTACGTGTTGTTAGAGGGTCGTTGAGTATAGTTTCGTTTGAAAGAAAAATTAGAACAATACAGAAATATAATTTCATTATTTGTAAACAACTAGTTTTATGATATATTTATCTCCCACAACCTACTTCTGGCACGTGATTTTTTTACTGACACAAAATCGGTCTCTCCTCTGCCCATAAAAGAAATCAACCTTTCTGACAAATTCACGCGCCATCAAATCATCTTTCGTGAAGGGCAATATCATCTTAATGCTCGACCTCATAACCATAAATACACAAACTTTATCACTGTTAACCTAATTACTATCTTTTCTATGTATATTCACTAAATAACTCTATTCCAAATATTAAAATTTATCAAAATCACACAATATTTAGTTCAAAAATATGTTTTAATCCGAATTATCTGAAATTACTCAGGAAAATCGGAGTCGAACTGATCTGAATATTATCTAGGGCAGGGCCGGCTTAGGAGGGGGGACAACCGGTGCGACCGCCCCGGGCCCAAGCCCGTGTCCCCCTGTATATTAAGAATTGAGGGACCCAAATTTTTTATAAATACATATTTTTACATAGAAGAAAATAAAAAAATTAATTAATATAACTAAAAAGGGTCCAAATTTTTTTATATGTATAATAGTTCTATTTACATCACAAAATATATAAAATATTATTGATTTATAATTAAAATATTAAATAAATATAAATTTTTAAAGGTAAAATTTTTTTTTGCCCTAGGGCCCTTGATTGGGTTAAGCCGGCCCTGATCTAGGGACAAAACAAAACAAATATCCATAGAATTTAAGATATCTGGATCTTATCCGTCGAATCCATGTTTTTATTATCTTTATTCGGATCCTTACAAAAAGTCACTAAATAACTCTATTTTTATTTGAAATATTTATATTATCAAAATCACACAACAATTTAGTCCAAAAATCTGTTTTATTTCGAATATCTGAAATTATTTAAAAAAGCAGAATCAAATGATCCAAATATTATCCAGGGATGGGACATAACAAATATACGAGGAATTTTAAGGTATTCTGATTCACATCCATGTTTTTATTATCTTTATCCGGATCTAGGATTTCCGGATATCCGAGTATCGGTTATCCTTTTAAAAATTTTGATATCAGGCATATAAATTTTAAAAATTACCTATTACAACTAATCATATTTTGACCACTAAAAAAATAACTGGAAAATCTTCTTAATAAATTTAACATTAAAACTATAAAACGACACTTATTTTAAAACGAAAATTTTCTAATCTCTCCCCCCCACCAATCATTTCTTCAGTGTTACTATTGTTAGGCTAATGGTTGAATCCAGGGAAGCTGAAACGTAAGCAGTTAGGAAAATAATTTATTAAAAGCTGATCCCGGCATTTGGTTCGTGTATTGGTGCAGAACTTATAAATCATCATTATTAGCGAGTTATACTCTAAAGATAACTTATCATGTTATATGCCAAAACTAAAATCAAAAGGACCAAAACAAAATCGAAATAATGGCAAATAAGCAGGATTTAAAAGAGTAAATAAAGAAGAAAACAAGAGAAGCACGAGGAAGATGAGCTAAGTCACGAACTCTGCGTTGTCCACATCCCGGAGGAAACACCTCCCTGCCCTCCTGCCCAATCTCACGCACACATACAAACACGCCTTTTTCTTATTGTCCAGGTATTTAAATTATTTATCAATAATTTCTATTTTTAAGAAGATTTATACTTCTTTTGTTTTGACATGTAATTATCATTTGTCGAATACAGGAAAAATATATTTTACTTATATAAATACTTTAAATAATTGTTAGAAATGAACTAATCCCTCAGAAAAGGCACATCAACTAAACATAACTTGCTCGATTGGTCAAAAGACGGTTCATGAATACGTCAACTTAAAAAAAAAGGAAATAAGTCGTTTATAAAAAGAGGGCACAAATTATGATTTTCACATTTAATCTTAGTTTTACCGAACTGATCATTTTAACGACTTTTTAAGTATTTTCTCTTGGTATTCGTGTTTAATCACCCAATAAATAATTTTAAATACTTATTGAATTCATGCAATTGACTCGTAGATGCCTAATTCAAATTAAATAATTAGTGTCGTGTGTGGGGAGTTAGAAAGCAACGCTAAAAAGATCAATAATAGTTGGAGATAATCTTACCGGCACCGAGATTACCCGCTTACAACACATCTCACCACCATGATGACCATGATGACAAACTTCATTAAGTGTCTTAATCAAGAAGATTTTGCAAACAAATAACCAACAATTGTCTTGATGTTATAGCCACCGCTATTATGCTACCTGCTGCTGACAATAACAAACATGAGACAACGAGACATTTACAAACATTCCATCATGTCAGGAATTTGATTAAAAATCAATAAATCGACGTTCTCTAGAACACGATACAAGATATTCCCTTCACAAAGAAGGACATTGGCATCAAAATTTACCACATAGACAAGCTGATAATCCTATCATTCTCAGGAGAATCCAATCTTAACAATCATATAACTGCAATCAGAATAACCATGGGACAAGCACACTTTACCGCTGAAGAAAAATATGTCAGATATTGGCAGTTGTTCGTAGAAAGTCTCAATGGACCAACTGACATTAATTTCTATAGGCTATATGAGAACTTCGTTGACAGCTTTCGCGATCGGTCCACCGAATTCCTAAAACACTATTCCATTTTTATCTGCAGAGAACGTCAACAGCCGACCTGTGGAAGATTTTGCAAGGCACAACAGAAGTACTTAAAGATTTCATGAAAAAAGTCAAAGGACTGATTTCCAAAGTGCACGTTCCAGACGCCACAGCAGTGGAAGCTTGCGCAATGCACTCTATATACATTCCCCTTTGGAGCTGACTTATATGTTAACAAAACAATAACATTGAAAGATGCTCTTCATCGGATGACTACTTCATCACCATGGAGAAAGTTAAGTACGCTTACATGATAAGGTATAATTCGATGAAGATGTTTGCTGCAAAATCAGCATATACTTACCAAGAACTTTGACAACATTCTTCATACGACATGCAAGACAAAAAAAAAATATCTACTCAGTTTTCGAGAACGATCCCCATTGACAAGCAAATAGACGGACCAGTCCGTCAGACTTATGATGAAACCAAACTCTAGAATTATCATAAGCAAAAAGGATATGATACCAAAGAGCAAACAACTTCATGGTGCACTCTTGTTGGTATTCAACAAAGGAATGGTGACACATGATCCACCATAACAGAAGACTGTCAAAAAAGGAAAAACTGGAGTAAGAGCAAAGAAAAGAATCACAAGAAGTCATGAGACCGATCTTATGTTGATCGACCAAAAGATCAAGAAGCAGCTGCCCCGCCATGACAAAGGAAATGATCCGACATTCGACGAGGATAGACCACTAATTACAAGACGTATCAACATGGTCACTGCAGAACCATCCTTGTTGTCCGAACAATGATCACATACTTGAGATCTGTGTGATAAACTTAAAAGAAAGCTAACACAGTTCGACGACAACACGACAACTTCCACCAGTTAAATTGACTTACAAACAAAGCTCATTGATGCCAAGATTAGTCGATTGGACTCCACCGACATTCACCCCAAACAGTCAGTATACGTCACTAAGCCAACTTGGCAATTCCAATCTTCGCCGACAGCTCTGCACAAACGATCAAGATACTATTAAATCAATGGATATAACTGAGAAACTAAAATGCTTGAAATTCAAAAATCTAAGGAAAAGACTTAATTAAAACAAAGGAAACAATGATGAGCAGTCTAGCAAGCCTCACAAGAAAACTGTAATCATCGAAGGATCATCACAATGCAATAAATCGGTGAGATCAGTCAAAGAGTACCAACAAAGGATAACAACATAAAATAGTGGCCCACCAGCACAAAGGATGACCTTCAAGTAACATTCTCCAAGGCCTACACTACTAATATTGACATGCCACACAACGATCCTTTAATGGTAAAACTTGCAATCAGTAACAGCGAAGTCACCCAAGTTTTGATTGATAATGGTAGCTCAATTGACCTAATCTTCAAAAAAGACATAATCAAAATCAGCATCAACAAAGATAACCCAGACCAGGTTTGACAAAATTTTGAACAGGCATGAAAGAGGAATACGTCAAGTTCCTTAAAAAATTATCAACCTTTGCCTGGTCAATAGTTGAAATGAAAGAAATCGATCACTCCATCACGGTCCGCAAGCTGAACGTCAATCCTACGTACAAGTCAATCAAGCAAACATGATAAAATATAAGACTAGAATGATCTAAAGAAGTCAACAACAAATTGGATATACTATTAGGGGCGAGTTCAATCATTGAGGTAAAATACCTAGATTGGTTTGCAATTCATGTTGTTATCAAGAAGAACAACAACAAATGGAGAATCTGCATCAACTACACATACCTCAACAAAGTGTATCCTATAGATACCTTCCCTCTTCCACATATCGATCGACTTGAGGAGTCAACCACATGCAACAAATTAGTGACCTTCATGGATGCATTATCATGATACAATCAGATCATGATATATTCCTACGACAAGGAAAAACCTTCGTTTATCGCCAATCATGGCACTTATTTCTACAAGGTCATGCTCTTCGGACTGAAGAAAGGAAGAGCAACCTACCAACGACTGGTTAACATGATGTTTTCCAAAAAAAACTGGTATTACTATAATGGTATATATCGACGACATGCTCATCAAGTCCTTCATCTCAGCTGATCATATTACTAATTTAAAAGAGTGTTTTCACACCCATAATGAGTACATAATGAAGTTTAACTAGGAGAAATACATATTTGGAGTCACTTATGGAGAGTTTCTTGGTTACTTTGTCACTCAAAGAGGCATTAAAGCAAGCCCAAAACATATTTCTGCAATACTCAATCTTCCAAGTTCAAAAACAGCTGATAAGTATAACGACTAGTATAAAGAGTTGTAGCACTCAGTCAGTTCATTTCCCAATAAAAGACAAATTCCTTCTCTTTTACGATTTTCTTTGTGGAAATAATAAGTTCATCTGGTAAAAAAATGCGAGGAACCATTCGCATAACTAAAATCATATTTGAGTTGCCAACACCAACAATGTTGGCAAAAGCTGATGAGGGCAACATGTTGTATCTTTACATCGCGGTGTCATCTCTTGTAGTCAGAAATGTCCTCATAAAAAGGACCGAGCATAGCATAAACCCATCTTCTACACCAGCAAATGCATGATGAATGATGCGATAAATTACTCGATGTTGTAGAAAATGGCATTAGCCCATCGTCACGTATGCAAGGAGATAAGACCATATTTACACTCTCATTCCATTGTAATATTAATTAACCATCCACTTTGTACAATTATGCAGAACACCAACTAGTCCAAATGATTGTCGAATGGGAAATTGAACTTAGTGAGCACGACATCAGCTACAAAAGTCAATTACTGCAAAGTCGCATGTGCTTTACGACTTCATAATTGAACTGCCTCTAGAGTTTGAACAAGGCTTGGTCCTTCCTGGCGAGAAATGGATCATATATGTAGTGGAGCCTCCTTAAAAAAAGGAGCCAAACTCCATCTCCAATATCCTACATGAGAACTCAATCGAAATATTATTCTTTATGGGTTCCCAACATCTAACACTGAAGCAGAGTACGAAGCGTTCATCGCCAGACTTTGATTTGCAAAAGAAATTAAAAACGTCCAAGCCTATGTGATTTGCAACTCAATGTCAATCAGTTCAGAGGGGACTATGATGCCAAGAACGAAAGATTTGATGCCTATCTAAAGATCATCCAAGATCTTGCCAAAGAATTTTAATCTTTCAAACTAAAAAGGTTTCCCAAGGAAAGTACAATGTAGATGCACTTGCTATGTTGGGGAGTAATTTTAAGATCAAGTAAAGAGAAAAATTATGGTCAAAAAGATCGTACAACTGTGTATCATATTGGCCTTCGAGGTTTCAGTTATTGTTTCTCCCATCACTGATGGATCTGATTAAGAGACAGTTGATATGGACACTGATTCTTCCGACATTGGTGCCAAAATTGTTCTCTTAGATTGGAGAAATCTTATCCTACAATATTTAATCAATACCATCTTGCCGGATGACAAATGGGAAGCACATATATTTAAAGCACTTAGTGACCATCACATCACAATGGACAAAAAACTTTACATGTGGTTGGTCAACAAAGTACTAGTCATGGTTAAGACGCACGAAAGAGCAAAAAGAACTATTTCGGCGGATGATCTCTTGCTCTAAACCCAAAGGACATGGACATTTGTATTCAAAATTGGTAGAAGATTGCAAAGTATATGCATCAAAGTGTAAAAATGCGAAAGACATGCTCTGAATAGTCATTGTCTTACCGTGTTGCTGAGAACAACCACAACTCCATATTCATTTATGTTCTGGACACTAAAATTTATGGTCCTTTGTCGAGCTCAAAACAATGATGCTTCTTACTAGTGATGAAAAACTACTTTACAAATTGAGTATAGGCGAAGGCATTCATTTAGGTTACAACAACGAAGTACATACTTTTGTCTGGATGTACATTATCTGTCGACATGAACTCCTTTATGAGATCGTCACCAACAATGGTTCTCGGTTCACCTCTAACAAGTATCACATTTTCTGCGAGAGATGGCCAATTCACCTAAGCACATCCACACAAAGATACTCTCAAGAAAATGAACATGCTGAAGCAACCAACAAGATCATCATATATGGAATAAAAATGCCTTGATCTTAAGAAAAGTTACTTGGTTGACGAGTTGGATGATCTTCTTTGGTCAAATAGAACAACTCCAAGAGGAACGACTAACAAACTGTGTTTTCCTTGGCATACGGAATGGAAGCAATGGCCTCTAACAAGGTTAACATCACTAGTTTTTGTCGATCTAAGATGCCCGAAAACATCTAACTTAACAAAGAACTGATGCCAATGCTTTGGATGTGATAGAAGAACGGTGAGATCATATTATTCAAAATTAAGAATTATCAACATCTCGCTGAAAGCTACTATAATAAGAAGGTTCGAGTGCAATCCCCTGAGCTCGGCAATCTCATTTTCAAAAAGTGTTCAAAACACTATAGAATAGCGTGATGGCAAACTCGTAACCAACTGGAAAGGTCCATACAAGATTGCCAAGATAAAAAAAATATGACATATACCGACTTGAAACATCATCCAGAGAACCCATACCAAGATCATGAAAGTCATATTTGTTCAAAGATATAAAGATACACTCTTTGGCTTGGGGTCATTTCAAAAAATTCTTCATGAGTTTCAAATGATGTTTTGAAAAAGAGCAGTCCCCATTCTATTAAACTGAACTATAAATTGAACTATAAATGGTTTGATCCTCTTTGTGGGTACATAAACAACCTAGCAGGTTCAGCTATACCAAAAATAAAATAATAAGATTTGGTGCTGAGTTGAATGATACAAACATATCACATTCAATTCAATTCTGAGGCCGAGTTGAAAAATGCAGCAGCACCACAATAAACTTTCCAAATTGAATGATACAAATGTATCATGTTCAATTATGAGTCCGAGTTGAAAAACGCAGCAGCATCACAATAAAATCGCCGAGTTGAATGACATAAAATATGTCACATTTAGCTTATTGTCATGATCTTGCCAAGTTGAATGACTTAAATGTCTGACTATGAAAGTTTAGCCGAGGTGCGAATATAGAATGATCTCATAAACTAAGACAAGTACTGAAAATGTGTATTTTTTTAGTTTATATTCACAACATACTAGCCATGTCAATATGATCAAATTCATTATAAACCAGACACTTTGGTATGTTTTCTAAGTTAAATCTGATGAAATGGATAACTTAAGCACAAATATATTGAAAGCTGATAATGAAGGTTTGGACGCTGAACAAAAATAAATGAGTCATTAGAAATTAAAACAAAGACTATAAGTATACTAGTCTCCTTGCTTGAGATCCTTCTTGGTAGACTCAGTAAGATGATCGTTTTTACCATGTTCACCCTGACCATCGACCTGCTCATTCATGCACTTGTACGCTGATCGAATCAATATTGATCATGACCTTAGACTTCAACTGGCGGATCTTTGATTTCAGACGAATGCGGATCAGCAAAAGTCTTGGTCGAGATCATAGTGGCATTTTTCCCAAACTGATCTCCAACAACTAGTGCAGGGATCTTGGCAGCCGGATCACTCAGCAGAGCAGAAAGGGAAACATCATTGTCTTCAATATCAATGACCTCTATGTCATTGATCTCCTTTTCGTAGCCCCGTTTAGGTAAATTTGATCCTCACTCATTTAGGACCTCCAGGCCTTTCGAAATTAACTTCTCGGGGAATTTCTTTGTACCGAAAGCTTGACTCCGGAGAACCAATTTCTTCTGCATGAATTCATGTTCTGCCATATATTTGCAAAACTTTTCAAAACGATTAAACATTTTACCGAGATTGCAGCTTCTACATGCTGCCTCTCCATGGTAACCTCTTGCTCACAAAACCTCCTCAGCAGGTCAGTTTTTTCCTTCAAAGTTAGGGAAAGATCATCCCTCTCAGATTTCAGCTGCTCAACCATCATATAATAGGCATTCAACACTCTTTCCAACTTTACAGGCTTCTTGTTTTCTGATTTGAGCTCAGTGAGGGCACAATTTTATATTGCTCGACTTTAACAAGATCATGGCCTTGCAGATCTTAGCCATTTTTTTCTCAGTGCAATCTCGTAACATTCCCCCATAACGTTCATATGCGCCACATACTGACAAATGAGAAATAAGGTGGAAAGATAAGTTATAAAAAGGGACTATGGATTTTACTTAAGTAAGTGAACAACAACTAAATTTATGATAATCCTGGAGCAAGTTGTTTCTTGATACTTAACCAGAAACGCTAAGTCTGATAGGTTTAGCAAACCTCTTATACTACCTATGATCTGCCGGAATAAATTGGATGACGTGTCCTGGTCATTCACCAGTGGGGTATCATTTGATTATCAAAACTCCACCCTGTTAGATATTTCAACACGAGACCTCTTTAGAGGAGGAGAGACCAATACATCGGTAAAAGCACGCTCCACAGAAGCTGGGATGATTTTATCCATGATGGGACCATTAGCTTCATTGGTAGGCTCTCTCTCGTTTTCCACATGAGGTTCTGATTTCCGGATGTGGTCTTTGACAGTTTTCTCCATTTCATTAAAAGGACGAGGGGATTGCGTGACAGCATTCTCCACTTCCTTTTCGATAGACTTCCATACTGATTTTAAGACCTTGTTTTTCTTCACGGTTTTGGTTTTCTTCTTCTTCAACTTGGACTATTCCACAGTTATTGTAGGAGCTGTCATGGTCTTGGACACCATCCAGTCAAGAATATGCATTGGATTCATGGTACCAAGGTCCGTTTCTTCTATACATTGCTCATATTCTTCTTCAAAGCTTTTGTTTTTTTCCCATGATATTTTGAGCAAGGGATCTTGGTAGCCTAGTTGGCTTCCAAAGAACATAAGGAAGAGTTGATTAAACAAGGGAAAAGATTGAAAAAAATAATTATTCAAAATCGGTAAAGGGTATTACTTTTCGCTATGCGATTAAGACTTCGTCTGATCATTTCCTCGCGGATCTCCGGCCAAGTTTGATAACTGAGAGCTCTAACCTTTATAACGTCTTGAAAAAATTCTTCAGATATGCATTCATATTAGGATGCCAAACTGAAAAATAAAAAATAAAAAAGAGGATAGAAGAATTGAAGAGACCTCTTTGCCGAAGATAGGTACAACTTTGTCTATTGGGGATTCTATGAAAATTACTTGGTTCATCCAGCATAAAAATAATGACTCAACCAATTACGAGTCTTAGAGGGATGATTGGTCATGATGTTTTTTTTGGTCCTCATTTTTGTGTAAATATAATTGTTTTGCTTCACCATAATGGTTTTCATTTCCTCAAAGACCCTAATGCTCATTGAAATGTCAATATTGGCTGCCATGCCATGACCATCAACGCTACGTCTATTTATATCGATCTCATCATCAGTTTGAGAGATCAACGTCTCACCATCGGTAATTGGCTGTGATGATGTGTGGGATCAGGAAGCACAACTTGGCATTTTCTAGAACCAAGACTCCTATACGCAAACGTACCCCATGGGAGAGCTCCACAAATGTTGATCGGGTCTCAAATGATGAATGTAAAACCAGGAGAGACGCCGAGTTCATTTAAAAGTTCTTTCAGGCTCACAAAATTTTACCAAGTAGAATAATTGTCCATCCATTGTGTCCTTTGACGGTTGATAGATGGATATCAGCCTCATGAAGTTTGGGTTGGTATACAAAGCGTCAACTCCGACTAAGGCGCACTGGGTAGCCCACCTTGTCGAATAATTATGTACTTCATCTCCGACACTTTCAAGAGTAGAGCCAGCGTTAGGAGCTTCATCCACGGGGTCGTCAACTGCGTTTTGACCTTCTTTGTTTGCTCAAAATAAATCTCCGAAAACCAAACTAGTTGAAGTTAAATCAAAATCTAGCCGAGCAATGTCCTTTATAACATTCGAGTGAAGTCTTATCTGATTATAAACCAAACTTGAACAACCAGAAAAATCTGGATCTGGGCTTGGGACGTAACATTTTCTTTTACTTTTTTGAGCATTTTCAGATTGAAGACATTTTAATGAAGAACATATAAATAAAACAATGGACATTGGAGAAATCAAGCTAGTCTACACTGGAAAATTGGAAAATAAATACCAAACGACTAAAAGTAGAGAGAGTTTGAGAGAGAGATACCTTAAACACGAGAAGAAGTGGGAAAATGAAGGTGGAATCCCCTATTTATACACATTCACTATTTAAAATTTGTATGATTAATTAAGAACCATGATTTTAGACCATTCATGGTAAACCATATTATATTTCTTGGATGCACCGAGATAGAAACCTATCATTACTTAAAGCACAAATGCTAAGTTCTTTATTTTTAGAATTTTTTCTTTCAATTTATTGAGATCGACTTTATTTCTCATAATGAACTAAAAAATTTATTGTTATAGATGGATTACATCCCTCAAACAAAGTCTATCAAGTAAACACACTTTGGTCTAGTTGATCAAAAGGCAATCAAAAATACATTAACTTAGAGAAAGTAAAGAAATATGCCAGCTATAAAAGAAGCATACTAAAGACGAGGACATACATTCACAAACGCATGTAATTCTACATAAAAAAATTAGGATTTTTCACATCTGATCATCTTTTACGAGCTCTTAAGTCAATTCTCTTTCCAAATCGCATTTATTAATCAATAAACATCTTTCAAATAACCAACCATAGAATTTTTGTCCTACACTTGTACATACCAAATTCAAATTAAACAATAATTTTGGATAAATTAAAATAACAAAAAATGAATATTTGTATCAAAAAAAAGAAGAATTTATAAGTACAACTGTACAAGCAATTTGCTGACGTAAAAAACAATAAACCACAATGAATTTTGATTTAGTTTTCTTAAAAAAATTAGCCAAATATTTCTCCTGGAGTTGTTTATTAAAACAAATTGAGTAATTTAATTTAAAGAAAATTAGCCAAATATTTCTCCTGGAGTTGTTTATTAAAACAAATTGAGTTTCATTTCTGTTTTCAACAGATTCATATATTCTGATATACACAGCTTCTCTAAACTCTCTCTCTCTCTCTCTCTCTCTCTCTCTCTCTCTCTCTCTCTCTCTCTCTCTCTCTCTCTCTCTCTCTCTCTCTCTCTCTCTC
>MU105791.1:0-33949 GCA_012274485.2 Sinapis alba | reverse complement strand
ATTAAGTTTCTCAAAATGGAGATCTCTATGTCTATGTCTGAGATTTGGTGATTAGGCTGATTTGATCAAATGATATCTACTTGATTGGCATTAATTGAGATTTTTCTCATTAAGTGAAAAAGTTCAAACCTTTATGCAACTTTGTGGTTCTTATTCAGTTGAGATTCTTACAAATCTTTTATTTTATCAGCTAATATAAGAAGTGATCTACAACATTCTGTTTCAGTCTCTCTCTCTCTTTTCTCATGTTTTTCACTTCTTCATTTGAGGATCAACTATGATGCTTGTGAATGATGACTTAGATCAATATCTATTTTTTCGTTATCTGTAGGAAGCTTTGGAAGCTCATGATGGAGCAAGCAAAGGCAAATACACCATTGGACTTGGCCAAGATTGTTTAGCTTTTTGCACTGAGCTTGAAGATGTCATCTCAATGAGGTAAAATTGCTTTTTGTTTGCATAAGTGTTACTCTCAAGCAAAGACTGAGTTTTATATGTTGATATGTGTTTCTTAGTTTCAATGCGGTGACATCTCTTCTTGAAAAGTACAAGATTGACCCCAAGCAAATTGGGCGTCTTGAAGTAGGAAGTGAGACTGTCATTGACAAAAGTAAGTCCATCAAAACCTTCTTGATGCAACTCTTTGAGGTATTATTCTTTGCTCAAGCTTCTTTTTTTCTGTAAAAAGACAGACAGTTAAAGTTTGTTTTTTGCTTTTTGTGAATGAACAGAAATGTGGAAACACTGATGTAGAAGGTGTTGACTCGACCAATGCTTGTTATGGTGGAACCGCGGCTTTGTTAAACTGTGTCAATTGGGTTGAGAGTAACTCCTGGGATGGACGCTATGGCCTCGTCATTTGTACTGACAGTGCGGTATAACACCGACATAGCAACATCTTTTAATGCCCTAAGACACTCTGCATAAATCTTCACATGTTTATATATTTGAATGCTTTCAGGTTTATGCAGAAGGACCCGCAAGGCCCACTGGAGGAGCAGCATCGATTGCTATGTTGATAGGACCAGATGCTCCTATCGTTTTTGAGAGCAAACTGAGAGGAAGCCACATGTCTCATGTCTATGACTTTTACAAGCCAAATCTTGCTAGCGAGTACCCGGTAAATCTTTGATGCATAATCTCAAGTGTTTTGCACACAGAATCATATTCTTATTTGGTTATTGTGTTCTTGTAGGTTGTTGATGGTAAGCTTTCACAAACATGCTACCTTATGGCACTTGACTCTTGCTATAAACATTTATGCAACAAGTTAGTACTTTTTTGCTTTTTTAACTGTTACAAAACTAAGTTTCTTTCTTCTGGTGTTCTGTGTGGCTCATTAAAATACTTTGGTGGTTCTTGTCAGGTTTGAGAAACTTGAGGGCAAAGAGTTCTCCATCAATGATGCTGGTTACTTTGTCTTCCATTCTCCATACAACAAAGTAATCTCTCAATCCTCCAAGAATAGTTTTGTTCTTTCTTACCTGAATTGTCACTTACCACTCTTCTTGTCTTTGCTATTGCAGCTTGTACAGAAAAGCTTTGCTCGTCTCTTGTACAACGAATTCTTGAGAAATTCAAGGTTCGATATGAATTGTGTCTTCAAATTGAGAGCTCCTTACTTTTCTATGTTATGAGTAACATATTCTTTCCTATGTTGCAGCTCCATTGATGAGGCTGCCAAAGAAAAGTTCACTCCTTATTCATCTTTGTCCCTCGATGAGAGTTACCAAAGCCGTGATCTTGAAAAGGTGTTCATCTTTTCCCCTTTCTTTTGTTATAAAAACCGAGTTATAGCTCAATCCTTTGGTTTGTTTTGCAGGTGTCACAACAACTAGCGAAAATGTATTATGATGCTAAAGTGCAACCAACGACTTTAGTACCAAAAGAAGTGGGTAACATGTACACTGGTTCTCTCTATGCAGCATTTGCTTCCCTCATCCACAACAAGCACAGCGATTTGGTATATAAACTTTTCTTCTTGTCATTCTATTGAAATGCGTTGTTACTTGTTACATTTGTGTTTGGACGTTCTTGATTGATATACAGGTGGGAAAGCGGGTGGTTATGTTCTCATATGGAAGTGGTTCAACTGCAACAATGTTCTCATTACGTCTCTGCGAGAACCAGTCTCCTTTCAGCTTGTCAAACATCGCTTCTGTAATGGATGTTGGTGGTTAATTGAAGGCTAGACATGAGGTAACAAACAAACAAAAAGGGTGCATAATCTTGAATGTCCGTAAAAACTTGAGTGATTGTATCTCTTCTTTGCCATGTTGATTTGCAGTATGCACCTGAAAAGTTTGTGGCGACAATGAAGCTAATGGAACATAGGTACGGAGCAAAGGAGTTTGTGACGAGCAAGGAAGGTATCTTAGACCTTTTGGCTCCGGGAACTTATTATCTAAAAGAGGTTGATTCACTGTACCGGAGATTCTATGGAAAGAAAGGAGACGACGGATCTGTAGCCAATGGACACTAAATCACTTAAAAGATGGTCTTCGCTCATCCACTCTTTCTTACTTCCCAACATTTTAAACGTTTTAATATGGTTCTTTGTTACTTTGATTTAGGGACGAAGTTTGTATGCTCTGTTTTTTATTTTCCACTATTGATTTTCTTTCTCAAGCTATGTTGTGTTTTTCAAACTAAGTCCGTTAAATTTATGAATTATTAAGAATTTAATAAGTTAGAATAAACCCTCACATTACTTTGGTTTTTATCATACGCGAGAGCTGGGTTTCAATGTCACATTATGTGATTAAGTTTCAGCCATCCGACTCAGCCAGGGAGGCTTCATCGACGCATTCAAGCTTTATCTTGGATTCGCTGTCATCTTTGTTAGAAGAATTATCTAGTCTATTTTTTTTATTATTGTAGCTTATGCTTTCTGTTCAAGAGGATGAATAATTCACTCTTGCTATTGTGTTTAAAACTGAGTTTTCTTTTTAATTAAAGCAAGTTGTGTTTTAAAAAAAACTCTTCATATGAGTTTTTATACGGTGTTCTTATGTTGGTTGTCTACTTATATTTGAAATCATGTAAACTTCAGATTTTTAACTATGATAAGTCTAATTCTAGTATCCTCTTGTTATCCATTATTTAAACATAACAAATATAGACAATAGTAACAAAAATATTTTTCTAAAAATGTTTATTTTTTAGAATTATTGTCTTCGGAACAAAGATTCAAACTACTGATTCTGCAACAGAAGTTATGAAAACATTCCCATAACTTAAGCATCCAAAACCAATGTCAGGTTCGCCCTGTGGTAAAAGGAATGCTAGTAGCCTTCTGCTACTCGAGTTCAATCTGTGTTGGGAGAGACTATTTACAAAGTTTGGGTTCTCGGCAAATAGGTGAAATCACTTTTTTAACACCAATAAAAAAAAACTTAAGCATCCAAGCCTCATAGATTGTGATATCACTAAGAAAACATCCTCTTTTGAAAGAATGGATTCGCTTCAGCGTCTGTAGAGTATATTTGCTTCAAGTGTTTCTCTTCGTCTTTGTGATAACAGCCGGGACACCATAATACACGGGCGCAGCACCTGTCAAGAACACTGCATAGTGCAAGCATCGCGATGCTGTAAAAGGAACTATCACTAACTTATTGGAGAGCCATCTATGTGCATGCTTTTTGTATATCGTCCTTACTATCGCTTGGCGTCTTAATCCATAGCCAGATATTTAGAGATTTATTAACATCTTGGAAAACTTTCTGCAAGAGAAAGGAACAATAACATGTAACATGACAAGAAACATAAAATTGACAGAATTGATGAATTGTTTACTTTTGAGTCTGGTTCAGTTTCTTGGATGCATAAGGCTCTTAAACAGTACAAACAGTATGCAACGGCTAGTTGGTGGCAACATAAAGTCTCATGGTTATTTGGCTCATTTAAAAAGTTACCCTGTGTCAATGAGAAAGAAACATATTCACAAAAATTGCGTTAAGTTGTATAGATAAGTTGCTTACATCAAGAGTGATAAACAAATACCAATATATATATTACCTCTGATAAATAATGAATACCCTCCTTCAAATGTTCAGTTCCAGAAGCTCTTATCACTCTTGCTCTCCATATTAAAGTTCTTGCTCTTTCCACAAGTAGATCTTTTGTAACGAAAACCTCTTTCAGAAGGATATCTACTATCTTTGTATGCTTTTCCCGACATAGTTTTGAGCTCAAAAGAAGTATTTCCTCATAAGCAATAAGCTCCTGTATGAATTTATTTAAACAAATATAAGTTCACGTCAAAATCTCAAGAAGTTAACAATTCAGAGATTTACTTGTTCCAAGAGTTTTCTAGTCACTCTTTTCGAAATTTTATGAGAATGAGAGTACAGAGTATAAAGGTGTAGAAGATCCAGCCAGGACCTGAGTCTCATGATGTCTGCTTTGTATCTGATGATAAGCCGCAATCAGAAGCATTTAAATAAAGTAGATGCAGCTACTTATTAGCGTAGGCAATGAAAACCTTTAAGATTATGCAGAGAACGAAACAGTTACCTTAACCCAGTGTTTTATTATAAGAGTAGGGTCTGGCAACTTTTTGATGAGGTCTTCAGCTGTAGACCACTTTTCTAGAATAAACACAAGCAATTTCTGGGTTTCTTGTGCACCATGATGCTGGAGAACATCCAGATAAAATGCAGATTTGCTACATGCTTCCCTCGCAAAATCAATAATTGCTTCTCTGGACAAACAATCCTCATATGGGTTAGACTCATTTACATGTATCTGACTGAGGAGTCCAACACAAGTCCACACAGTTCTGATGCATAATTTGAATGCCATGGAAGCCTGAAGGTTACACCATCAATGTGAATAATAGATTAGGCTGCAAAACCTTGTAAATAAAATCTGCAGGGAAATAGAGTTAAAGGTACATTTTGGCACACATGTATTCTACCTTGTTTAGGAGCTTACTACTGTAAAGCTACACCGATATCGTGAAATGAAACGAATATATATTTGAGGTCTGGAGTTTAAATCCATGGATTAGCAATCACATCTTCAACTAGATGGGCAGTGATCTGAAGAAAAGAAAAAAAGACGAGAATTTGAGGCAGTTTGTTCACCAAGCATGGCATTCTTGTAAAAAGAAGGGTTTGAACATAGCTTCCACTGATTTAACCTCTAGTTTACGTTGGGTTCTCATCGAAATAAGAAAAGAAGCCATAGCCACCTTTAGAAGAGTCTTGTGAAAGTCAGTCCCATTACACTTCTTGTCATAAGTCCATCTCGCAAAAGGGAAATGAAATGTTAGCATAACATTCAACTCAGAAAACACATATTTTCTTGGTTATACAAGAGAAAATAAATTATATATACCTCTGAAGGAAGCCTAAACCATTGTAAAATTGGAGAAAGATGTCTTGTATAGCAGATAACCGACCAATATAACATGCAAATTCTGTTTCCGACACCATCTTTTTGTTCTTAAAATTTATCAAGGTGGCAAGCGGCTGACACAAAAACCTCAGAGCATCAACGTAAGGTATGGTGTATTCCATGGTGCCTTTGTGATTACAGTTGACAGTAGTTTGACTTGAGTATTAATCTTCTTTACATCACTTAGTGTTGTGTTATCATCTGGATAATGGTCAATCATACCCAACAAAGAAACTATGTTTTTCCATAAATTAGCATCACCAAGTAACCCTTCAAGTCCCAAAGTTTCCTTGGTTTCTTTACCATTTTTTTCTAACTTAACATCAAATTCATTGACATACACTCCAGCTGAATAAAGTCTTAGAATCACGTTAGCTTGTGGTATAGCCTGCTAAGTGTACTCCAGCTATTAATATTCTAACCAATATGAGACACAAAAGTACATGTCAGGGAGACAAAAAAGATACCTCAAGGAAAACATTTGCTATGTCATTCAACTGTTTCGAAACTCTATCTCCTGCTAACAGAGACTTTTGAGCACAATAGGAGACTAACGCAAGAAGATCCAACCAATTTGGTTCAGCTTCAACCTGAGAGAGGATAAGAGTGCAATGAGAGTTTCAAACACAATGTCCAAAAAGTACTAGAAACATTGTGACATACCTTTAATTCACATGCCACAGCTTCAACGGGTTGTGATGTTTTTATCTCCTTGGAGAAAAAAAGTAAAGAAAGGACTTGCCGAGAAACTGGATACGAAACAGAGCAATCAATGCATAGGAGATAGAGAAAATGAGATTGTGAAATCGGACAAGTCACCTTATACAAATGACATTCGGCAACGAGGATACAAAATATTCATTCAGTGTTGAGATGCAGAAAGAATGCACAAAACTCTTATCAAAATGCACTGATTCTCTAACTATCAAGAGAGTACACTTTTTCATATCTGACAAGATCAGCTTGAGAAACTTCTCATGTGCATTACCATCCAAATTACCTGCAAAAAAAAACTATTTTTTTTTTGAATTTATTAAGACTTGAACATCAAGCAATGGAAGCATACCTTACCTAAGCCATGATTTTATCTCACGTAGAAGAGAACAAACCCTCAAGTACTGATTCTTCTCCATATCCGGCGACATTGCTACAAAACTGGCGATAGACTCCACAACCTTGAGTAAGACTCTTGCCAGATTCCCTTGTCCAAATTCTGGCTTTGCCAATTGCAAAAACAGGACAAATCTGGAGTTGGGTTCGGGTTGATTAAGCTGTTCAGGACTCTACGACCATCATTGTATCTCACGTAGAAGCGAACAAACCCTCAAGTACTGATTCTTCTCCATATCCAGCAACATTGCTACAGAACTGGCGATAGACTCCACAACCTTGAGTAAGACTCTTGCCAGATTCCCTTGTCCAAATTCTGGCTTTGCCAATTGCAAAAACAGGACAAATCTGGAGTTGGGTTCGGGTTGATTAAGCTGTTCAGGACTCTACGACCATCATTGTATCTCACGTAGAAGCGAACAAACCCTCAAGTACTGATTCTTCTCTATATCCAGCAACATTGCTACAGAACTGGCGATAGACTCCACAACCTTGAGTAAGACTCTTGCCAGATTCCCTTGTCCAAATTCTGGCTTTGCCAATTGCAAAAACAGGACAAATCTGGAGTTGGGTTCGGGTTGATTAAGCTGTTCAGGACTCTACGACCATCATTGTATCTCACGTAGAAGCGAACAAACCCTCAAGTACTGATTCTTCTCTATATCCAGCAACATTGCTACAGAACTGGCGATAGACTCCACAACCTTGAGTAAGACTCTTGCCAGATTCCCTTGTCCAAATTCTGGCTTTGCCAATTGCAAAAACAGGACAAATCTGGAGTTGGGTTCGGGTTGATTAAGCTGTTCAGGACTCTACGACCATCATTGTATCTCACGTAGAAGCGAACAAACCCTCAAGTACTGATTCTTCTCTATATCCAGCAACATTGCTACAGAACTGGCGATAGACTCCACAACCTTGAGTAAGACTCTTGCCAGATTCCCTTGTCCAAATTCTGGCTTTGCCAATTGCAAAAACAGGACAAATCTGGAGTTGGGTTCGGGTTGATTAAGCTGTTCAGGACTCTACGACCATCATTGTATCTCACGTAGAAGCGAACAAACCCTCAAGTACTGATTCTTCTCTATATCCAGCAACATTGCTACAGAACTGGCGATAGACTCCACAACCTTGAGTAAGACTCTTGCCAGATTCCCTTGTCCAAATTCTGGCTTTGCCAATTGCAAAAACAGGACAAATCTGGAGTTGGGTTCGGGTTGATTAAGCTGTTCAGGACTCTACGACCATCATTGTATCTCACGTAGAAGCGAACAAACCCTCAAGTACTGATTCTTCTCTATATCCAGCAACATTGCTACAGAACTGGCGATAGACTCCACAACCTTGAGTAAGACTCTTGCCAGATTCCCTTGTCCAAATTCTGGCTTTGCCAATTGCAAAAACAGGACAAATCTGGAGTTGGGTTCGGGTTGATTAAGCTGTTCAGGACTCTACGACCATCATTGTATCTCACGTAGAAGCGAACAAACCCTCAAGTACTGATTCTTCTCTATATCCAGCAACATTGCTACAGAACTGGCGATAGACTCCACAACCTTGAGTAAGACTCTTGCCAGATTCCCTTGTCAAAATTCTGGCCTTGCCAATTGCAAAAACAGGACAAATCTGGAGTTGGGTTCGGGTTGATTAAGCTGTTCCAGGACTCTAAGACCATCGTTGTAAGCGTGAGTGTACCAACCCCACTTCTGGTAAGAGTGTATCAGTCCGAGCCTACGGACCTGAACAGTGGTGGGATGGCGTGAGACCATTTCGTAGCACTCCAAACAGAAGTCGTACGCGCGGAACAAATCTCCAGGGGACGACTCAGGGCTGGTGATGAGTGAGAGGCGTTTGTGCAGGAGAGACACAGATTTTTTGATGAATGGGAGGAATCGCTTGGTGATGGATCGGTTGGCTCGGGCTCTTTCATCTTCCCGACATGTTAAGAGGTCTAAGAATGGTCGGAGGTGTTCTGAGATGGAGGAGAGAACTTCTCCTGTGTCGGAGGACTTGATTCGTGAGAGGATGTGGGCCGTAGTGTCAGACTTCATTTGTTCTTTTGAAAATATTGGTCAGCCGCTGCTACATAGGTTTTCTCATTTATATCCCAACTAGTATTATGGCCCGGCTGCGATCGAATCAATTTAATATTTTAAAATTATCTGATCAGTGTCCTAATTATCAATTAAAATAAATAATTTTTAAAAATATTATATGCGCAATATCACATAATATTAGAAGTGTCTGCATAAAATAAAATGTTGAATAAAGTAAAACACAATCTGATTTAGAAGAGAAATATGTTGTTTTACTTTCTTTTTTTTGGTGCAACTCCTTTGCTTCTTTGTTAATAACCATATTTAAAATACATTTATGAGAAGAAAAAAGTCTTTAAAATATGGCCAATTGATTTGCATGTGGATGTGAATTTGAGAGAAATTTTAGGATAGAATTGCTGAAAATGAAAGGTTAAAAAAACTATTTACATTATTTTTTATTTATTTTAAGTATTTTTTCACATATCAAATTTTGATTTGTTGAGTGACTTTTTCTTTATTATATAAAGGATAAAATCGCTAGGGTGGAATAATTGTTCAAAATTCGGGATCCGTTTCCAAAACTCATATATGCAGATGGGTGGATCCGCATCTGGACTTTTAAAATATATAGCATGAAAACAAACTTTATGATATATATTTTTGGATAGTTAACTTAGACAGTAAACAAATTAGGATAAAAGACAAGATTTTTTTTTTAATTATTATCATTTTCTTAATGTCAAGCATGCCCTTTTGTTATATTGTGACAAAAACGTATTTATAAAAATGTCATTACTTTTTAATGCCACTTAAGCAAAAAAACGGCGTCACGTTGGAAATCGCTAACGTGTTTTAGTGAACTCAGCCGTAAAGCACTACAGTGATATTGACGGTTAAGTTATTTTTACTTGCGTCTAAGTTAAACAACGCGGCTAATTTATGAGATCTGGGCTGACTTAGGAACACAAGTTAATCGCATGTGACAACTCATTTACAAAAAAAAAAGATGAGTTATGAGATAACGACTGACTTCCGAACAGAAGTAGCGGCTGATTTATACATCGACGGGCTGATTTATCAGAAATCAGGTTGAGTTATAGTTAAGACATGGCTGAGTTAATGATCAGTGGTTGGCTGACTTATTAAATTTATGGCTGACTTATGGGAGGTAGTTACGGATGAGTTACGTTTTATCAGCCGTAATAGTATGGGTTACAGTAAACTCAGCCTAATTATGGCTGACTTTTTAGTGAAAACTTAATTACTAGATTATCATTCATTTGATGGTCGATTTATTTGACGATATGGCTGATTCAATATTTTCTAGTCTAATTACGGCGGATTTATTAACAAAAGATTAATTACTGAAATACCATTCATGTTGCGGCTGATCTATAATGTATTTGATGGCTGATTTATTTTAGAATGTGTTATGTGTTTTTTTGGTGGTTGAGTTATTGATTTTTCATGTCATCAGTTTGATTGTTTGTGTCAACAGCTCTTATTTGTCATGTCACTACTAACTTTACAATAGTCAAACTAGGGTTTATATTACAGACTCGTGTCTTGTTCTTCATCTTTTTTATATATCTTCTTTATTATTGTTCTTTTCATTCATCTTTCTATGAGATCTTATGGATCCGGTAATTATTGTTTCCGGTAACTGGGTTAAGAAAAACAGATATGTATTCAACGTTGACAGTAGAGAGTGTAGAATTCTGCATATAGATGAGAAAAAAACACATGACGAACTCGTAAAGTTGGTATACAATGATTACAAATTGAACGAGATGAGCCACCAGATTCAGCTAAGCTGCATGTTTTCGAATCTATACTGTTAAAAAAGAATCATTCTGAAAAATCTACTTAAGCACAAGGTTATTGGACCTATCTATTACTATTTATTAATTAACTATTTGACCATATAATAATTAATCTAACTATAACTATGCAATATCAATCAATGCTTCGTACCCTATATTTTCTTTTACAATTAACCGGAAGTTACAACTAAACAAATCATATTTATTATAATCATATATCGTGTTTTCCACCTTGCTATATTCACTTTATTCCATATTATTATACTTGCCATATAAAAAGTTGTTCTACGATATGTTAATATGTCATTTAAAAAATATATTAATTGTAACATTAAAAAAAGTGAAATACTCCCGTGTAAGGGTTTAACCTTACTTATATGCTTTTGATTTAGAGTGAAAACAACTTCTCAGAAAACCTTTAGGACTTTTATTAGAACTCAAGATTATATTACAATACTTGAAAGATGTATCAAAGCTATGATCTTTATCTCTCGTATAATATAAATCTATTGCTCTCAACCTGATGGAATGACTAATGAGATTATCAAGTCCTATATTTTTATGACTAGACGAAGTTCCTAGTTTCTATTGTGTAAGGACAAACGTTTCCCAAAAGTATTAGTCTTTAGGTAAACTAACCGACATTATCTTTGTTGCAGGAACATGGTACTGGGCTAAGACAATAGGAATTAAGGCCCATTAGCCTAATAAACTCCACCTTGGGCCTTGATTTAATCATTTTCTTCTTCGGTATCACCGACGTCTCGAGCTCTCTCCTTCTCCCATGGATGACGACGCTTGCGATGAAGGCGATTCCACACGGCTGTGGTCTTCGAAACACGGCCTTTGTCATGGGTCTTCGATCTACCATTCAGCCTCGCCCTTCGAATAAGATTTGACTCCACTTCTCTGTATCCTAGACCACCGACATATTTCTGGTGGTGCCTCATCTCCGAAGCTTGCTTATCACAAAGACTGTTGCGACTCCTTCTTTCCTTGCGATAAAAAACGAAGCTTTGGTGATGGTCTAGCTCACCGTTTTTTTCTTTAGATTTTACCGGTAAGTGTTTTCCGATTTCTCTCTTGAGCTGTAATCTTGTTACTCTCCTGCTTTTCTTATTATTTTGACAATGAAATCTCTATAGTAACTTCTCAATTTCCTGATCTTCCTTTGGCTTATCAGGAACTTCTCCGCCAATACAGGATGTGAACGACCATGTCTCCCTTCAGCTACATACTTAGCTGTTTAAGACACTACTTGTGTCGTTTAATCCTGTCTGGTGATCCATTGAGCTTCCTTGTTACGCTTGAGGTACTCGTCTCCCTTCAGCTTTTCTCCTGCTGTTTAAGACGTTCTCTCATTTATAATTGATTTCCTTGCTTCCTTTTAGTCATTCTAGTTTTCCTCTGAGACTACTGTGTTGTCCTATCTCAGCTTTCTCCACCTTGAGCTAAAACCTCTTATTACCTCGCAACTTCCTAACAGGTAACTTCTTTGCAACCATTTGAGCTTCCTTGTTATCGATAAGAAGTAATATGTGTGCTCTAACCTTATTACTTCCTTTTGTGCGAGGTGAATCGATAACGAAGTTACATGTCGTGCTTGTTTCTTAGATGACCTTGAGGAGTTCACAGCAGAGGTCAAACTTTTGCCCTGGTAAGGCCTTAGTTAGAAAATCTGCTGGATTCTTACTAGTATGGATTTTAGATAGGGTAACACTGCCATCTTCGACCACATCTCTTATGAAGTGATACTTAGTGTCAAAATGCTTAGTTCTTTCGTGATGAACATGATTCTTTGCTAGGGCTATAGCGCTTTGTGAATCGCAATTCAGTTTGATACTTTCTTGATCAAAACCGAGTTCCTCACATAGTTTCCTTAGCCATAGGGCTTCTTTCGCAGCCGCGGTTAGAGCCATGTACCCAGCTTCGGTTGTTGAAAGAGCTACTACATCTTGTAACCCCGATCTCCAGCTTACTGTATTTCCCCAAACTTGAAACACGTATCCTGTTACTGACCTTCTTGTATCAAGATCATTAGCATAATCAGAGTCACAAAATCCTTCAATGCTGAACTTTGATCCTTTAGTAAAAGTTAGACACCTTTTTGTAGCTCCTGTTAGATATTTTAAAACCCACTTTGCAGCTTCCCAGTGATCTCTTCCGGGTTCAGACATGAACCTACTTATTAATCCCACAGCGAACCCTATATCAGGACGAGAACCGACCATTGCATACATTATACTTCCTACTGCACTAGAATAGGGAATTTCTTCCATGAATCTTCTTTCCTCTTCCTTTTCCTCTGGTCTTAGACTCCTTAATTTGAACTGACATGAAGTTGGTGTTACCACGGCTTTTGCATCTGTCATACCAAGCGTTTCAACTACTTTTCATAGATAACTTTCTTGTGATAATATTAGGGTTCCTTTTGCTCTATCTCTTATGATATCCATTCCTAATATTCTTGATGCGTTTCCTAAGTCTTTCATCTCGAATTCCTTTCCCAAACTCTCTTTGATGTTCCTGATTTCTTGATGATCTCCTGAAGCTATGAGCATGTCATCAACGTATAATAATAAGAACACAGCTTGTGCAGTTTTGACATTCTTCATGTAGACACACGGATCCTCTTTGCTTCTTACAAACTGTTGAGTTTTCATAAAACAATCAAATCTATGATTCCAGCGCCTTGGAGATTGTTTTAGCCCATATAATGATTTCTTAAGTAAGCACACTTTGTTTCCATCCCCTTTCTTAACAAAACCATCAGGTTGTTTCATAAGAATTCTTTCTTCTAAGTCGCCATGTAAGAAGGCCGTCTTTACGTCCATTTGCTCAAGCTCGTAGTCGTTATTAACCACTAATGAGAGAATAATGCGAATTGATACGTGTTTCACTACCGGAGAAAACACTTCATTGTAATCAATTCCTTCCTTTTATGAGAAACCTTGAGCTACCAACCTCACTTTATATCTTGGTTCTTCCACTCCTGGTATCCCGGGTTTTAATTTGAAAATCCACTTGCACCCAACTACTTTTGCATTCTCAGGTTTCTCGATCAAGATCCATGTACGGTTTCATTGGAGTGAATCCATTTCTTCATCAGCACCACTCTTCCAAAGTTTTTGTTCCTTGCTTGTCATAGCTTCAGTGAAGGTCTTAGGTTCTTTTATTTCTAACTCATCTGCTGCTGCTAATGCATAAGCTACGAAATCTTCATCTTCAAACCTTGATGGAGGTTTTATTTGCCTTCTAACTCGGTCCCTGGCCAACATATAGTCGCCAACTTCAGATTCTGTTTCTTTTCCTTCTTCTTCTTCACTAGGCAAGCTTTCTTCCGAACCATTAGATGTTTCAGATACAGAGGTTTCTCCACCTGGAGAAGATAATCTCTCGTCCTCATGTTTAGAAAGAGTAGGTCCTTCTATTAAATTTTCTTTGAATGTTACTCGCCTTGTCTTATTTGTGGTTAAGTTTTTGTTCTTGTTTTCAGCTTCACTCCCTTTCATTCTGTATGGTATTGTGTGTTTGTATAATTCCTCTTCATTGAATACTACGTTCCTGCTTGTCACACATTTGCCTTCTTCTGGTATCCAAACACGAAAACCCTTGGTTCCAAACGGATATCCCATAAAAAAAAACTTTTATAGCCCTTGGACTTGTCTTCTCTTGGACCTTATGAACAAATGCAGAGCACCCAAACCGTTTAAGGTTTCTTAAGTCACACTTAGTACCTGTCCACCTTTCTTCAGGTAGTTCATAATCAATCGCAGAGTTAGGTGATCGATTGATCACATATGTGGCAGTTGAAGCAGCTTCGGCCCAGAATTCTTGCTCTAATCCTGTCTCCACGAGCATACACCGAACCTTGTCCATGATTGTCCTGTTCATTCGTTCTGAAACCCCGTTTTGTTGTGGAGTATAAGGGCAAGTCTTGTGTCTTTTAATGCCTGAGTCATTGCATAGTTTATCAAACTGCTGATTGCAAAACTCGAGACCATTATCCGTTCTTAGACATTTTATTTTCATCCTTGTTTGATTTTCTACAGCTTCTTTCCATTCCCTTAACTTGCTGAAAGCTTCATCTTTTGTTTTAAGAAAATAAATCCAGACCTTTCGTGAAGAGTCATCTATGAAGCTTATAAAGTATTTACGCCCAGCTAGACTTTCTGGAGTTGAAGGAGCTCCCCATAAATCTGAATGTATGTACTCGAGAATTCCTTTGGTAGTATGTTACGCAACAGGAAAGCTTTGTTTGTGAGATTTTCCTAGGACACATGTCTCACAAAACTCAAATTTATCCACCTCCTTTTTCGGTATGTAGCCTTTTTCTACTAGTACGTTCAGATTCTTTAAACCTATATGACATAATCTTGAGTGCCATATAGTTGTCTTGTCTATCTCTGCTCTTGACACGTTTGCTTCCCCTTTAGTTACTGTCCCTTGTAGGTAATATAAACCTTCGTTGAATTTCCCTGATATGACTTCTTTCCCGTCCTTGTAGAACCTGATCATGAAGTCTTTTCCTTCATACTGGCATCCTGACCGTTCTAGCATCCTGTAAGATATCAAGTTCCGGCTCATATGTGGCATGTATCTTACATTCGTGAGGACCACTATGGTCCCATCAGGTCTCATGATCCTGATCTTACCAATTACTTTTACATCACAATGTGTGTTGTTTGCCATTAGAACCCTTCCTCCTTCAAACTCTTCTAAGTCAAATAACACATCTTTATTTGGTGTGATATGAAAAGAACATCCTGAGTCCATCACCCATTCCTCCTTTGAATCATTAGTACTAACCGTAAGTACTAAGGGTTGTTTTGGCTCCTCAGCTATATTTGCGGCTTTGTAGGGCTTCCTATCTGGACATTCCCGTTTCCAGTGTCCTTCTTTTCCGCATATGAAACAGCCTTTGTTGTTCTTGTCATATTTTTGTCTAGATTTGGATCTACCATACCTACTTTTAGATATGCCTTTCCATTGCTTGTTGCCTCCTTTATAGAATCGGTTTGATGATCTTCCCCTATCCTCAACATATAAATCCACATCTTGGGATCTAGAGAGTTTGCCACTTTCTAATAACTCTCTCTCCTTAGATCGTGCAGCTCCGGTTACTTCATTTATTTTGAGAGTGTCTCGGCCATACTTGAGTGTATCTTTTAGTTGATCATAATGTTGCGGCATTGAGTTTAGTAGTAATATAGCTTGAACTTCTTCAGCAACCTCTACGTTCAAGTTATTTAAGTCTGCTACTAGCTTTAGGAAGTCATCCACGTTTGCGTCAATACCTTTTGAGTCATTCATCTTGAACGTATAGAACTTGTGTTGCAAGTAGATACGATTCGGTAAAGATGTCTAAGTGTACAATGTGTTAATAACTGTCCACATTGCAGCGGCTGTATCACAGTGGCTGATCTTTCTTAAAACTTGGTTTCCTACGTTTACCACAATGAGATCTTTAGCTCTCTCAGATTTCCCGAGCTTAACGGGATCAATGGTCGGAATGTCTTTGGCTTCTATCTTCTCCGTGTTTTTCAAAGTAGTATATCCTTCCTCTTTGGTGATCGGTGAGTCCATTAGAAGCTTCTCATCAGTTAGTATGTCCTTTAGCCCTAGGACACCAAAGTGAGCCATCATCCGAACCTTCCATAGTGAAAAATCTCCTGTTCCATCGAATTGATCCACGTCGATCCTAGTTGTAGTCATTCTGTTTAAAAGCACCTTTAGCAATCAAAACCTGGATTGCTCTAATACCACTTGTAAGGGTTAACCTTGCTTATATGCTTTTGATTTAGAGTGAAAACAACTTCTCAAAAAACCTTTAGGACTTTTATTAGAACTCAAGATTATATTACAATACTTGAAAGATGTATCAAAGCTATGATCTTTATCTCTCGTATAATATAAACTTATTGCTCTCAACCTGATGGAATGACTAATGAGATTATCAAGTCCTATATTTATATGACTAGACGAAGTTCCTAGTAATTATTGTGTAAGGACAAATGTTTCCCAAACGTATTAGTCTTTACGTAAACTAACCGACATTATCTTTGTTGCAGGAACAGGATATTGGGCTAAGACAATAGGAATTAAGGCCCATTAGCCTAATATCCCGTGAACATGAATCTGAATAGTATTTAATTATAAAGCTACTCCATAACACATTTTCTACGTATTTAACCGTGAAACATTAGTAATACTTATGTTCAATATTTATAAAACTCTATTATTGTCGATTGATTATAAGTTATCCCTTTTACATTTCTACATTGATGATATATACCATGAACCATGAGTAATACTCATTATCAAGAGTAATTCCCTTAGATAGCCTCTTTTAGTTTGTTTGTCACAAAAATAGCTTTTAAGGAAAAAAATGACCAAAATGTTTTTTTTAGAAGCTAAAAAATTCATTTATATGCATTTATACCCCTAGGGTTAACTAATTTGGACTTTAGGGTTTAGAGTTAAGGGGTGGGTTTGGGGTTAGGGTTTCAAATTTCAAAAAAAAAATTAAAAAAAATCAAAATTTCAAAAAAAAAAAAAGTCTATTTTGGTCATTTTATTTTTTGAGGGCTATTTTGTGACAAAAACTTAAAAGGACTATTTAAGAGAATTGCCCCATTATCAATCTTACAAAAAATTTAGTATTGTCGACCAATTATATGCTTACCCCAGTCAATTATAGAGAGATGCCATGAACCACATTAATAATCTTCCTATATATTAATTGAGAAGTGACTTCTGCTGATGTGTCACTCATACAAAAAGTTTGGAAAAATTTCTTATAATTTGATTAGTCCAAATATTTTAATTATTTTAAAAACAATATTAATTATATAACTAACGATATCCTCTTTCCAAACAACTCTTGATTCTCTGTCTCAGTTTCATCTGTTATTTAACAGGCTTAAACTAATCTCAGCAAAATTTGCTCACTATGCAATCATATTCCGCAATCGCCATTGACAAAAGAGGGAGGCAACAACTCCAAGGACAAAGCCTTTCTCAATCGCATCCATAAAAAGTTTACTGGTATTCTACGTAACTCTCCTCTGATCATCCTATCTTTAGGCATCTTTCATAACTGTTTTGATTTCTGATTAGAGAATAGCTTTAATGTGCAGTTTGTCAATGACTTTCACGGCATTATTATCTCTGTGCCTAAAGAGACTTCGCTTCCTCTTCTCTTACAACATTTATACAAAACCAAAATTTTAAACTGAGAATCATACCTTAAATTGCAAACGAGAAGTCACTGAGTTTATGTGTTACTGAGAATCATACTTCTAACACCATAACCATCATTTTTGCTTACTATTATTTCTGCATATGTAAGTAACCAAGTGCATGATTTGTTTGAGCAGATAGAATTTGGATTGATGGTATTTCAGCAGTTTGGAGTAAACGATGGGATCTGTTTTACACAAGCTCTATATTTTAGCAAGCACTTGCTTAATATAGAGATCTTAAACTATATACTATACAGCTTCACTTGTATCTTAATCTGCTATCTTTGTGTGACAGGTTTCCCCACAAGACTTGGGATGATAATATATGTTATTCTTCAGGTTCTATTTATTTTCTAACGAATACAAGTACCTTGTTATAGAATGTTTGTATTCTTAATCTCCCCTTCTCTTGTTTTGTCACAACCAGGTGGTAATCACAGCGCTTAATGCCCCATTGACAGATCCGGAAGAAAGCCATTGCTACTGGTGAGAAGGAAAAATAATCTTCAATATATTTAGACAGGACTGGGATTATAACTAACTTGTAGGAGTTATCTTTAAAATATTTAGCGGTATGATTTTATAACTAACTAATTAAAGGAGTTATGGTGACAAGTTTCTGCAACAGGGTTAGTTATATGCTGTTTGATCACATCGGTCTCATTCTATCTCAAGGCTCACGACATGACACACAAAGCAGTTCCAGTCCTGGCTGTTTCTGGTATAATGGTAAATATTTAAGTTTTAAGTGCATGATTCACCAAGCCAAATAGATTGTTAAGATCAATGTGTGAGAGCAGATGTACATAGCATCGGTCCAGAAGGAATGGGAGCAATGCTATGGGTTGTCATGACTGAGGTAAATACAGTCATATATATCCTTAGCAAGAAACTTGAGAATGATCTTCTTACTGACCAAACATAAACTTGGAACTTCGCTCCCTCTTGTCTTACTTGGGACGGTAACGCCGACGACATGTTATAACCTTTTTCCTAAATCAGAAATAAAAACTCAGAATTATACCTTTGCCAACGAACATTCACTGAATTTATGTCATATGGTTTTAGTTCAAACAAGTTTTGTTGAACCTTATGATGTGTGTTGTTGGTGTTTTGTACTGTAATCAAGTCCAGAGAAGGTAAGAATATATATAAAAAAAATCATACAGAAACCATCAGACTTTATATAACATAAGAAATGTTTTTATGAGAATTTATATAACAAATATTTTAGGAACCATAAGCCTTATAATAAAATGTCTAGGTGATTTATGATTATGTATTCGTAATTACTCTTTAAATTTGAAATATACTAAAATATTTATAGTAAATATAATTCTAAACAATTTTTTCTCTTTAGGATATATTCAGAAAATGTACATTTAGTTGACAATAAATTAAAAAAATCCGTACACGGCAAAAATATGCAAAATGAGTAGTACTCATTGTTCTTTAATGATGTCATTTATTCGTAATTACTACTATTGTAGTATATTGGATATACATATGATATTGCATTAAATGTAAATATTCTTTATTTTTCTAATAAGGTAATTCATTACTTCTTAACTTACCTTATTTTGGGACTTTAACTCCATATGCCCTCGTTTCTCTCGAAAATTTCTAATTAATCCCACCAATTTAAAATAATTTATTTTTATTTATTTTTAAATATAAAATCGAGTTAAATACATATCTACCCTTAAGAAAATGGCAATATTACATTGACCCAACCTAACTATCTTTTTCGAAGAGCTAAAAATCCAGACTTTTTTGTTGCGACTTGTGTCTCTCTCATACTTTCTCACCAAACCCATCTCTCCATTTACACTTTTGTTGATCTAACTCCTCCAGATTCCTCTCCTTCGCATTGCCCAATTTCGTCTGTCTCCAAACAAAAAAAATCTATGGTTATGAGGTGTTTACCCATCTGGGTTTGTCCCCAAACGCCTCATCGTTACCCTCTGGTGGGTCTCGACCGCCATCGCGTCATCTCCCTCTGGGAATGCTCCTCCTTTGCTGCTTCCCAGAGAGCCGTCACTGCCATTGAAGGCGACGGCCGTGAACTCAAGAAGCCCTTTGATGAAATGGGTCTGGAGGCAAAGTCGGTTGCTTTTCATAGAGACTTGAGCATGCTTCCTAGTGAATCAACTCGTTTGTTTACCTCTTAGTTTCATTGACGTGTTTGTTGTTTCATGGTCTTCACATTGATAATGCTGATTGGTTGTTTGTTTTTATGTGATCATGCAATTTGAGATTGTGATTGTTAGGGGACTGTTTAGATGGATTTTGATTTGTGCGATCCTTTGTTTAAGCATATGAGAGATCATTGCTGGTAGAGATGTTGTGGTGGATCATTTAAGAATCGTTGTTTTCACAGTTTTATCACTAGCCTAGAATTTATCAGAAGAGTTAACAATGATTATGTCCTTGCCTAGTGAAATTATTGTCATTTGCATTGCAACATAGGGCTTGCTACACACATGTATCGATCTGTGTTTTCTTTTGTAGGCAAAATGGCTTGTGGAATCACAGACAATCCCTTAAAAGAATTTTCCAAGAGCATTGTGAGGTAAACATTATGTTCCACCCAACTAATGAATAATCAGGAAGAGGCCAATGAATAGAGTAATACAAAGAGAATTTCATACTGATAGTACTCATAAATGGAAGATAACTTTGAGAAATTTCTTAATCAAGGAACTGATGAATGATTTTTTAATTTTTTTTGTAGGAGGAGATCCTATGGGAATCTGAGATGGTTAAAATAAAAGTCCAAAATCTAAAAGGGAAAGAGATGCGGACTTTTTTTTTTATGTCTCTATCAAATTAGTGCTTCTAAGTTTAGTCCGGTGGAGAACGTGGAGGAGCAGAAACCAAAAACCTGAGTGGAATAATAATGTTAGAGTATTTCATTAAAAGGTAAACTGACGATATTGTCTCTTGGTAAGTTGAATGAATCATCTCCAGGGGAGATCATATCAGGGGTTGAATATTAGTTAGGATGGAAGATTATGAATGAGTCTCTTAGTGGTGACTTGAGCTGTGAAATTTTAATTTTTTTGTGACCAGAAAAGACTCGACCTTGGTAGATTGTATGTAGAGATGAAGAGGCTTTATAGATGGAATATGTATTGCAGAGGCATACAAGAACTGAGTGGTGACTTGAGCTGTGAGATTTTAATTTCTTTTCTTTGTAGCTCTCAATACATTTGTAATCAGATCAGATTAAATATATTAAAAAAAATGTGTTAATATTTAATTTGAGCATGTTTCATTTGAAAAAAAAATACTCATACTAAATTTTTTTTATAATATGTAGGATTAAAGTTTAAAAGTTTTTTTTCAACAAACACATTTTATTTGTCAGTAAATATTAAGTTGAGGTAATATATCACATTACACTTTCCATAATTTGAAAATAATTTTTTTAAAATTTAAAACATTTATCTTCTTATTTAGTTTTTAAAAATGTTTTATGTTGCTCATGTTAAAATAACAATATATAAAATACTTATGTAAAATGTGCATGGATAATAGATGTTAAAATAATAATTTAAAACGTGCAGGTGTTATATACATAAATTTAATATTATAATTACATTTAGTAATTCTTGGTAATCTTCAAGGTAGTAGTAATACTACCTTATACATAGTAATATTTTGGCAAATTTTAAGTTTTATTAGTAAAACCATGTTAAAATGAAATATTTGGTAGTAAAACCAATGATCTTATAAACTGAATATCATTAAAGAAGAGTATTACATAAACATTTTATCAGAAATACATATTTTTATAGATTCTTCTTACTATAGTCTTACGATTCATATATCAACCATGAAAGTTAAGGATCATTTTGTAAAATACCTTGTGATAAATTTATAATAAAAATGTGCTTTGGATGTCAAAAACATGGTATGTGTTGCTAAATAGGTTTGGATAGCTGGATTTATTAAGTTTATTATGTGCAAAAAATGAGTTAGTTGGATAATTTACCCATGTAAAATGATATACCACAAACGGATAATGCATATTAAATATTATGAAATTAAATAATATAAAAAATTGTAAAATATAATTAAAATTTTAATCATAGCATGCACTTTCACAATATTTTTGCAAATTTTAAGTTTATGCGGTTAAATCATGACAAAAAATAATTTAAAAAATAATCATGTAAAACGTGCAGTCATTATATACATAAATTTAATATTCTAACTACACTTAGTAATTCTTGGTAATCTTCAAGGTGTTAGTAATACTACCTTACACATAGTAATATTTTGGAAAATTTTAAGTTTTTTTAGTAAAACCATGTCAAAAATAAATATTTTGTAGTAAAACCAATGATTGTTTACAATGAATATCATTAAAGAAGAGTATTACATAAACAAATTACCAGAAATAAGTATTTTCATAGATTCTTCTTACTATAGCCTTTCGATTCACACAACAACCATGGAAGTTAAGGAATCATTTTGGAAAAATGATAAGTAATCTACTAATCTGCCTTAAACTATAGAACCTGAAAAAATCTAAATAGTTTTAATTATCTTATTTGCTATATATATAGTCTACAATTAGTTTTAATAGTCTTATTTACTATATGTTTAATATATGCACTACTTGCAATATATAGGGGTTTCAAATTACACATAATAAAACCAGTAATCTTAGTAATTCAAATAACATATAATAAAACCAGTAATCCTAGTAGTCTAAACCACACATAATAAAACCAATAATCTTAGTAGTCTAAACCCAGAAAACACAATTTTAAAACTCGTTTTAAATCTTCTGAAATTCTCAGTAAATCTTACAGTATTTACCTTAGCCAAGATGTACAGTTCATTTTACTGATATTCTAGATAATTTTTATTTTTAAAACATATATAATAAATCTAAAACCCAGAAAAAATAATTTTAAATTCGTTTTCAATCTTTCAAAATTATTAGTAAATCTTACATTATTTACATTACCCAAGATATATAGTTCATTTTACTGATATTCTAGATATTTTTTTAAGAAAAAACGGATATAATAAATCCAAAACCGTAAAACAATTTAAAATTCTTTTTCAATTTTATGAAATTTTCAGTAAATCTTACATTATTTACATTACCCAAGATGTCAATTCATTTTAATGATATTTTAGATAAAATTTTTTTAAAAAAAACGAATATAATAAATTTAAAACCCAGAAAATAACAGTTCTAAAACTCACTTTTGATCTTCCAAAATTTTCAGTAAATCTTATATTATTTACATTACCCAATAGGTACAATTCATTTTAAAGATATTCTATATAATTTTTTTTTAAAATGGATATAATAAATCTAAAACCCAAAAATACATTTTAAAACTTATTTTTAGTCTCCTAAAATTCCCAGCAAATCTTTTATTATTTATATTATCTTTAATATATTTAGAATTTTAAAGCTATTTTACAACAAATTTTATAAGAAATAGACATATCCTAAATGTTTTATGAAATAATGGAGGAAAACAAAAAAAAAAGATCAAGTTTAAAAAAAAAGTCACATTGAGTAAAGAAAATGGGCAAAAAAATTTCATTCATTAAAGTTTATTGTGGTTTCTAAATGATTTTTGATATATTTATATAAATTTAATTTATGGTCAATAATGAAGTGGCAGATTTATTATTAAAAATAGAAGGTTAATTTGGAAATCACAAGGAGAGAATGGTAGTGAGAAAAGAGGAGGGGTAAGGAGAATGATTTTTTTTCTGAGAGGGGCATCTTGAGTTATGCTCCCTTATTTTGTTACCAATTGCTTGCACAAGTTGATACGATAATTATTATAAACCACTTTATAACTATTGTTTTAATATTTTTCTTTAAATTGTTTCATGATTTATTATGAAAAATCTTTCCAAGTTAACGTATAAGGCATATACATATTCTCCTAATAACTCTCCCATGTATTGATTTGAGTATTAACGGTGCTACTCTAGTGTGAGCTTACAATATAAAAACTTATGCTCCATATATCTATTTTATAAAAGCCAATGGAAATGGTTCAACCTTCAAGAACACGTGTGTCTTATGTCAAAGAAAACCGTGTAAAATACATGGTGTATCGAAGTTAGGATCATTCGCTAATGGATGAATTCTAATTGAAAACACTATTGAAATGATTTCATCTAAAGAAATAAATTATGATTATTACTAACTTTTGTTAATAGGATGTCATTTTTGTTTCACTCAGTTTCGTTTGATTTTTGCTTTTAATTAAATATAATCAAAATTGTAATGTTTTTTATAGCTACTAATTCTACTAGATATTTCATGATATACTATCATGTTTCAACTAACGCATATAAACTTTTAAATGCTCAATCAGAGGACAAGATTTCATGCTTTAGTTGACTTAAAGCTCATCAAGAAATCTGGAGACTATCTATCTGAGGGTGATACAAAGACCGCACACTTATTCAAAGTGAATCATGTTGTTGGAGATTATTGGACAAGCACACATTGTTACAAAATCGAATTCTTTCAAACAACATTTTCTGGAGACGCTGATGACTTTTTATCCGAAAAAGAAATATTTTGTTGATTACAATGATATTCTTTCTGGAATACTTGATATGACATACATGGTTGCCTGGTTGGTAACTCAATTTCTATTCCATTTAGAGTGCAATGATAATTTTCATATGATTAAAAAAAATCAGTTTCCATAGATTATAATAACGAAGTTAGTTTTAACTTCCAATTGTAATGTTTGTCTAAGCTTTCAACATCTTTTATTTGTGTTTTGACTGTTTGTTGTTATGTAGATATTATTGGCCAAATAGTAAACATCAAGACTCTTAAAAACAAAATGATTAAATGAAAATATAACACAAAGCTCATGATTGAGTTATGTCGCCAGAAATATATTTATGTTATTTAAAATGTATATATTTTTTATCAACTTAAATTTTGTTTATACAGTAGGGTCAAGATGATGTATACTTTGTGGAATCATTCTGCTAAACAAGTACATGATTACACTACGAGTAAAAGATCAACAATGATAATTTGTGTTATTAGATTTGCTTCTATAAAATAGTGGAGAGGAATATAATACACATTAGATTTGTGTTATTTAAGTATTTTATAATAATGTTAATAAAATTATTAATATATTTAGGTGTTTACTTAATTAAACTCATATTTTCTTTTAACTCAACCTTGGATTTTGTTGACCAGTTTAAAGCAAGATACTCACTATCTATGCTTTTGTTTCAGAATGAAGGTGTTTGAATTTATATATTTCTAGAGTAAAGTCGAGATCTTGATTAAAATTCTAAATAATACATAATAAAAATAAGCCACAGATAAAACCAATCAATGTTATCTACAAATAAGTTTTTTAAGAATATTCTGAAATTAAACTCATATTTTCCTTAACCCAACTTGGATTGTTGACCAGTTTAAAGCAAGGTACTCACTATCAATGCTTTTGTTTCAGTACGAAGGTGTTTGAATTTATATATTTCTAGAGTAAAGTCGAGATCTTGATTAAAATTCTAAATAATACATAATAAAAATAAGCCACAGATAAAACCAATCAATGTTGTCTACAAATAAGTTTTTTAAGAATATTCTGAAATTAAACTCATATTTTCCTTAACCCAACTTAGATTTTGTTGACCAGTTTAAAGCAAGGTACTCACTATCAATGCTTTTTTTTCAGAACGAAGGTGTTTGAATTTATATATTTCTAAAGTAAAGTCGAGATCTTGATTAAAATTCAAAATAATATATAATAAAAATAAACCACAGATAAAACCAATGAATGTTGTCTACAAATAAGTTTTTAAGAATATTCTGAAGTTAGCGATATACTAAATTTAATATACAAATTTAATTTGATAATTTTTAATACATTAATTATTATTTATATTTGCTTCTTCTTTTAACAGATAAATAACAAAGACAATGAATGACAATTACAAACTGGTTTTCAGAATATTTCGATAATGGTACATAATTTCATTTGTTTTCTGTTCAATAAAATCTTGAAAAAAATATTTCTAACTATTTTATTTTATACAGTTACTTACAAAATTTAATCTTATTCGGAGGTTTATATTGGATTTTATTTTTCAATCATGAATTGTGCATTTTTATTTATATTTGTAATGGATAATATTTCAAATTTTTATCATATAATATTTTAATTGTCACTGTTTTTTAAGAGAAAAACATAAATATAGTAATTATAACTTGACACCCAAAATATACAAAAATATATAATAAAATTTAACATAGTGGTTATATAAAATAGGAAAATTTTAAATATAAACACTACTAATTTCTTTTTATATTTTAGATATTTCTTTATGCCCGCACATTGTATAGTGTTGTCGATAAAAATATTTATGACATATTTTAAAATTTATAATCCAGTATTAATCATAAACTCTATACACTAAATCTTATGTTCTAAATCTTAAAATTATTTATTAAATATTTCCCAATATATAGCAAGAAAATCTATATGTTTCAGATTATCCAAATCTGTATATTCGAGAAGATACAAAGAATCTAAAATGATATAAATGACTAAATACTCATATTTAACACTAGAATGTAAAATAAAGTCCTCCCTATTGATTTTTTTTAACGCTATGTTTCTTATTGAGCCACATGGGCAGAAAATTCCAAAATATTACAGAATATAAAAGCATAAAGCCATACCAGTAGATATGTCATGAGATAAGATGGATAGACAATAACAAAAAAGCTATCCGAATCAAGGAAACATAGACAACAGTCTCATGGTGGTGTGCGTTCAAATAGAAGCCTGGAGAAGAGGCTAGTGCTTCTGCCAAACTCAAGGATTGCAATTTCACACTGCTTCTACAATGGAAACTCATCATCAAGAGAGCATTAGACAAATTCCAAAATTGATGTCTTCTCTTTTGTTGCTAAACCATGAACTTGAAACTCTAAATTGCTTGGTTCTTCTTTTATCCACATTAGCAGCTTGAAAAGAACTCAGCTTTTAAAGGTTCGTCTCAAAGAGGTCAATTCCACCAAAGGAGAATGAAAATCCAATAAAATTCAAAGACCACATAAAACAATCTAATAGTAGACACACTACTTCAGTAATACCGAAACACCAACACTTCCAACATCAGGACACCATGAATGGACTCAACCAGGCTAGAAACACAGCCTTTGCATCATGCGAGAAGCACCATGGCTTCGGATCGAAACATCACCATCTGCTCGAGTGGAGACACATACAAAGGCCAAAGTAAAACGCAGTCTTTAAGCTCCATAAACATCCTCCGTTCCACGCCGCAAGATCTGCTCGATGCCCGACAGAGAAACAACCAAAACATTAAGAGAAGCAACACAAACCAAAGCTCCGATGCGTATACGGCACACCGAACACGACCGAGAAACCAAGATATCAAAACTGGATATACGATATCAAGTGGACAAGCATGCTACCACTCTGTCGATCAAAAGACCCGGAACCTCCATCATCATATCAGATTAACAGCAGAAACATAATAGAAAAATGAGGCGCATCCACCCCTAAAGCCAGGAAACACCAAAAGGCCAAAACATCATAAAAGAAGATAAACAAAGATAAAGGAGACTGATGAGAGCGCCTCCAAGCGACGGCGAGGAGCGCCGACCCCTGGAGAAGCGAGGATCTCGTCAAAAAGTTTGACGGCGGTTGATAGGTTTGGGAGAAAAAAATAGGTTTTTGTATAACTTTTCTACTTTACAAGTTCTCTCCATTGCTTTACCAAATGATATTTTTGTAGTAAACAGTCAAATAGCATTACTCCAACTTTTTTTTTCGGCAACTTTCATTAATTTAAAAGCCCAATGGGCTAACATTACAAGAGATGTCGGGATTAATTATACGTGAAGTCCAACAAGGGTTTACAAAAACAAATTAACAAATTTGTTTACTCAACCGACTTGAATAGCACGTGTGTGGTTACGGGAATTTGAAAGACACATGCCAGGACACGCGTCACTCATGCACTAAGCCTAGTTCTCCACCGTCTGTGAAGCTTCATTTCCGACCACCGCAACGTTGCTCCGCCATCAGCTTTTTCAAATCAAATGTTAACCCTTGCAAACAATCACCGACACCACCACCAACAACAGTAGCATCTCCTCGGTGACCTTTCTCACTCATCTTCAATCATCTTCATCTATGTAAGATGAACGCTCCCACGTCTCCGGCGAAATATATTCCGGAAGATCTTTAACTGCCCCACTAAGGATTGACAGATGAGCAGGCGCGACATTACCACCTTCAACCATAGAAGACTCTGACTAAGAAGAGGCAGACCGGCGTCTTTTATGAGTTACAGAGAGTTACCAAATCCGATTCGAAATCGGAAACAGCTGTAAATCTGATCATAGATCAGAAGTTTATTCACCAACCCAAAATCAAAGAGAATAAAATTATGAAGATTAGCTTGGTTTGGGTTGAAACACAACAAAAGTCGATTGAAGAGAAAATCCTCAATCGAAAACAAAACTATCTTACATGAAAACAAAAAACACAGAAGTCTCTCTTCCTCTAATCAAGTTCTAAACCCTCTGAAAGATATTTTTTTGATAAGAGGGGTAGAACTTTTTGAGAGAAAATTCTCTCTCTCTATGAGAGGAGAGAGACGTCTTACTCCAACTTAATAATAGATAGTTAATTATGTGCTGACAAAAAAAAAGAAGCTAATTATGTATATATCTTTTAACTTTATTTAGAGCAAAAAAATGGTGGACAAGGAAATTTAAAATTAACATCAGAAATTTTTGGCATAATTATTTATTATATACTATTAAAGTAGAAGCATTCTTGATTTTTTTTTTCTTTAATGAAAATTCCGTCTTTTCCAAAAATAACTCTAAATTTAATTCCCATTAATGAAAACTATTTCTTTTGGGTTTTAGACCTCAAACTATAGCTACACGTTAATTTCATTCATTGTATCGATGACCTATTAAAAAAATTCATTCCAACAATCATAAATTTAATTTTATTAAAAGGTATAAGCCCAATGTATGCATCTAAACAAAAGAAATAAATCATCTACACTAAAATTGTAATAGTATTGATCATTGCAAGATCTATAAATTAAAATACTTAATTTAAATACAATGTATTTACTTTATGTGAAAAATAAAATAGTTTATTCAATTTTATGTACAATTATAAAGTATATGAGAAGTTTAATAAAATTTTAGAAAAATATTATAATATTTTCTGTTTTTTTCAGGTCAATTAGTGTCAGTTCACGGGTTGATAACGGGGTTTTGAGTTTTATCGTTTTTTAATTAATAGTTTTCATTAAATCTAAATTTTGTAGAAACACACCAATTAATAAAACCTTTGATAGAATGCTACATGAAGAGCATAACTCAATCTGGATTATATACGGTCACCGTGTTTAGTGTTCGACCGCGGGTTTGGATCATATATAAAATATTGTTTATATCTTAATTCATTCATAAACCACATATGTACCTAATTAAAAGGATTTAAATAATTTTTAAAAACAGAATACTTTCTTTCCACCTTTTAAATGTACATGCACTATTAGTCATCATCATTCAGTTTTGGTTTGAGTATTTTGGTTTTAGGCGTTCTGATTTTAGAATTTTATGAATTGTTCATGTATTTACAAATTTTGGTTTGGTTTTAATTGGGTTATTTTGTTTTTTTGGTTCGGTTTAGTAGCAAAGTTGGAAACCAGCTAATATGCAAAAAAAAAAATTGGATCCAATTCAGTTCTGGTTCGATTATAATTTTTCGGGTAATTACGGATTTATAAATACAAATATCGGATAATTTGAGGTTTTCAGTTTAGATATCAGGTAATTCGGGTTGTTCGGATAAAAAAATAATTTGGATAATTTTAATATTTTGAATAAAAAATATTTGAGTTATTTGATTTTCAAATAATTCGGTTTATAAATAGGATTTTTAAAGTATTTCGTTATTTACGAGTTAAGTATAATTAATATTTTTGAAGTATATCATTTGTATTTTTAAAATTTAGGTACCCCTTAGATTCTCAGTTTGGTTTCGATTTTCGGTTCTAGACATATATGATATGCTCGATTATTTATGAAATTCAATTCAATTTTAGTTTTTTAAAAAAAAATTGGTACGATTTGATTCGCGGTTCTGAATAAATATGTTCAAATCTATACACTATCTTATAGAATTTTGTTTAAAACACAATTATTTAATTTAAAAAAAAACTGCGTTTTCCAAGAGCGGGTCAAAATCTAGTAAAGCTTTGAAAATAACAGTGCACGATACTCCACCAGTTCTAATCGATCTTGACAAGTAACACCATATATTTTAGGAGAATTGTACAAAAGGCTGTGGAGAAATGTATAGTACCGATGAAGTCTTTAAGGACCGATGAAGTTGAGGTACAACCTAAATAACAACACTGAATATATTTTTGCACATTATTTAGAATGGATTTTTCATTTAGCGAACTCTAATAATCAGTAATCAAACTTGAATTATTCATGGTTCCATCAGGTGTTATACGTGAACATAATTGCAATAACATTTGCATTGTCTTGAAGATTATGTTGCAATTCCGAGTATGGAAGAAGATAGTTTAATCTAATGTACATTTTAACTGATAAAAGAACTTGATTGTTGCAGCTACTTCTCCATCTTCAGTCTGATGATTCTGCTCAGCTATCCCAGTTAAGAAGAAGAAATAAAATGTAGGAGATAATACGTCTTAAAAAAGTTAGAATCCTAAATGTTTTTTTCTGTCACTTTCTTTAGATTGAAACATAAAGAGAAGAAAGGATCTGCGGGATTAATACAGGAGATGACGAGTCCCGCATCAAATGGTGCTTTAGAAGTTACTTAAAGCAAAAAAAAAGTGAATCAATGCCAAAATTTTAGGGAGAGTCTAATGAAAGTTGTTGTAGAACTGTGGAGAAGTGGTGGTAGGGTCATGTGAGCTATGGCGGTGATGATAAAGTTGAGTCGCGAGGAGGTGGTGTGGTCACGAATTGGATGTGATCATTGTATGACTTAAAGAAAACACAGACCAGAACAGTGGAGAGAAGAAAATAGAGTAAATAAGAGAATGAAGAAGATAGTTTCGAGATGGGTTTTTGCATGTGCAATTATAGTATTTGTCAAGCCACAAAGGTCAGATCGAAGGTGTATATATACGGAAGATATGTAAAGAAAAAGGCAAAATAATTGTCATAGGTATTATTAGAGGTAAGACAAAGTCATAATCGTTATTGCTTCTTAGACCTACTTACATGAACATAAAAATATGTATGTGAATGCAAATTTGGAAAAGTATGCGAAAATCAGATTATGATAAGAGCACAATGCATAGAATCTACATCATCTACTGTAAAACAATTGGTCCAAATCCACCCACATGAACTATTGGAGAACAGACTCATCTATTGGGAATGCGGAATCTAAAAAGACGAGAAACTACTTTACATTCATAAGTGGAGGCTCTGCGATGGATAATAGAAAACATGATTCAATATTCCCCTTGTTAGAGTTTTGGAACGGACTGTAAAGAACTGATTGCAATGGTAAAAGAGTTTAAGGACTGGCCAAGCTTTATGACAGAATTAGAGGAGATAAGGACGTTGTATTATGTTTTTCGGACTTCAAGCTATCTTATATTTCAAGGGCTCATAACGGTTTTTCGGATTCCCTATCTAAGGGTGCAAGATGTTTTCATAGATCGTTTTGTTATGTTGATTGTTCTATTATGGTCTGGTTACCCAAGCCATCTCAAGTCTGAGCAATAGAATAGTCGTTTGGTGAAAAAAAACTATAAAACAAACAGTCAATATTAATTTTTTAATCGGTTTATGATTCGGTTGACAAGCAATGACCGATTTATCAACCAACTAAACTGAATACACAATTGACTAAAATAAACCAAATAAACAAAAATTATACATTTGATTTTTTGAATAAACAGATATATAAATCAATTTCAGTTCAAATATATATATTTCAAAGGAATAAGAAATAAAAAAATAAAAAATTAGTGTTATACTGTATTTAGTAAAAAGTAAATTAAATATTTAAAAATATATTTATTTTTTATTTATTTGCATACTCCTCCGTCCGTCTGTAAGGCTGATTTGATCACTAGCAAAATAATAATACTTGTGGTTGGGGTGGGTTTAATAAATGTCCACAGCCCAGAAACATTGCATGTGTGTTTTAAGTTTATGAAATTTAGCATTTCCTCACCTAACACGTTTATCTATTGACTCACATAATAGCCACATCACGGGTTAATTAACTTATTTACAGACCTTCTGTATAAACCTAGTTAGTTAACTATGAAGATTCAATAATCCATTTTCAAATAATAAAACACAATAGATCACCTTTTTTACTTGGTTTGCTTTTCTTTAACACATATTGATATGGTTCAGCCAAGCCGACCATATCCCACAACTGCTTTTCGTCTAATCTAAAACCAAATAGACTTTTTATTTTCTGAAACTCTATTATTAAAGTTTCTCCAAAGGATTTCCCACCAAGAGTTGTGTGAAAATAAAAGTCTCTTAGTTTATTATTATAAAACACGCTTCGATAATAATAATGAAAATATCAGATTAGAAAACAGCTAATAGATTACTACATTACTTCGATTACAAGTTGTACAAAACTGTACACGCAAATAATCTGTAATTAAATTCCTCAGAAAAGATTCGGACATTTTTGAAGGTAGCAAGAAATGGAATCATTCGTTGATTCCCTCCAATCCATTTTTATTATTTTATTTATTTATTTATATAAAAAAAAAACTAAAGACGTAAATGGCGATCATTTTGGAAACCGCCTCTTTCATATATTCCTCTTCTCTCACTAAAAAGAAAGAACACGAAAAAGAAAAAGTTATTCAACGAAGCAGAGCCACGTGACTCGTTCTACGCTTGACTCATCACAGATCATTCTTTGTAAAGCTTCTATTTTTCAAATTAGGGTTATTGTGTGTATTTGAGGGTAAGCTCCAGCCACATTGATTTTTGACTGAATCTATCCGATAATTTCGATTTTGCTCCAAACGGGTTTCGAGATTTCACTTTGATTCATTGCTCTTCGGACCCAAGTCACAGGTATATGATTGGTCTTAGTTCTAGCTTCGTTTCTAAGTAACGAAAAAGTCTCCGCCTTTTTACCTAAGTTGGTGATTACTTTTGAAATTGGATGTTTACAGCTTTTATTGAGAATGTTTCTGTTGATGGGTCTGAGTCTTTCTTTTTCCATCTTATGTAGTCTTTACTATGAGAATTGAAGATCATCTAATGTTAACAAGTTCAGGTTGTTTGTGTGTTGATTACATCTTTGGTGTACAAATAGTATGAGGACACTTGAGTTCTTGGCTAACAAATTTTAAAATTGCTTTGTGATGATATATTAGCTTAGTTTAATGGGTGATTTACAAAAGCTTGTACTAGTTCTAGTATCAGTGAAAGAAATCATTGGGATTCAGAGTTGTCTGTATCAGACAGAAGTTTTAGATTCTCCTCCTAGTGAAATTTGATGTCATTAAATATCAATATCTTGCGACTGCTTTATCAAAACTTAGTTTAAAGATACTGTTACATTGATACATCACGCTCTGCTGAATATTTTCTTCTTCTTTATCTTTTTCCTTAGGCACAAGGTTTTGTTATCGGAAGCTCAAAGTCATTTTAAACCTGTCGTAGCTCTTCCAAGATTTTAGCTTTCATCAAGAAATTCAAGAACCACATGCTATGGGCTCTGACAAACATTCGGCTCGTTTATTGAAAACCCTCAAAATGGAGAGGGTCAGAACGATCTTAACCCATACTTACCCTTACCCGCATGAGCATTCACGTCATGCTATCATTGCCGTGTTTCTCGGCTGCCTATTCTTTATTTCTTCGGATAACATGCACACCCTTATAGAAAAGTTTTCACTCAAATGGTGGTCCATGTATGCATGCTTGCTCGGATTTTTCTACTTCTTTTCTTCTCCATTTATTGGCAAGACTATCAGACCAAATTACTCCAACTTCAGTCGGTGGTGAGCAACTGTTCATTCAGTCTTCCTAAGTATTTGATTATCAGTATTTAGCATTTAAATGTTACGTTTGATGCTACACACCCACCTGTGCTTTATCAGTACCGCAGGAGGGGCAAAGTGGGGAAAACATAAGAGAGGGAAGCAGAGCCTAGAAGATGAGGTGGACTTCTAGAAGGCAGCTAAAGATAAGAATAAAGGAATAATCCATCCTCATAGCTGGGAGACAGCGCACGTGCTCGTAACGGTTTGGCAGCGT